>VXBT01000550.1:8426-25920 GCA_013400235.1 Oriolus oriolus
TGGATATCAGGAAAAGATTCTTCCCCCAGTGGTTGATCAGGCACTGAACAGGCTCCCAGGGTAGCAGTCACAGCACCAAGCCTGACAGAGTTCAAGAAACGTTTGGACCACACTCTCAGGCACATGTTGGGATCCTTAAGGATGTTCTCATGCAGGCCCAAGGGCTGGACTCAATGGTCCTGGTGGATCCTTTCCAGCTCAGGATATTCCTTGATCAGCAGTGAGTCCTGTCTCCATGATGTACACTGACCATGGGTTTGTAAAGGGCAGCCCAGAGCAAACAGCAGCTTCTGCTCCACACACTCATGTATTCCTGGTTTGCTTCTGGTAGCAGAGTAACTCATTTTCACTGCATAAAGTCTCATGTCCCAGGAAACAAAAAAAAAAAAATTATCAAAGCAACCTAAAACTTGAGGAGATAATATTCACTCTGATTCTCCAGCACCACCATGGAGCTTAGGCCTTGCCACAATTCAGATTCTGAGTCAGCAGGTTTCAAACCTGCTCAAAAGCTTCTGGCAAGTAGCTTGGAGAAGATTCATTAGCAAAATGTTGGTAAAACCCCATGCCACTCTCTCAGCTTTTGCATTTCTGGGTTACTTCTATTTTAGCTGCTCTTGGCACTTAGCAGTGCTGTTATTGCTGGGGTCAAGTAGTCAGTACAGAGGCATGGAATGATTGCCATGGTACATGGCAGCCTGGTCGTGCATTGAAGCTGGTTGTTAAGCAAGCTCCTAACAAGACCATCAGCTCTGTTCTCTCCAACAGGCCAAACATCCACCAAAATACGTCAATGTCAAATAAAGACCGTGTCTCAAGTTCAAATCACCCATTTCCACTGTAATATTTATGAGATGTGCTCAAAAAGACAGCACTGCAGAGTGCAGTTTGGTTAAAATTTACCTGGAATATGTTTTTCTGTGAAGATGATGCTCAAAGTGCAGGAAAATAACAATCTTCAAATGTCTGCTTCTTGCAGAAATATTGCTTCATCTTTTCCTAGGGTCTGCCTCCACAGATTTTAGGGCACAACTCAGTTGATAGGAGTAGATGTGATTTCACCATGATTTCAGGTGAATGGTCCCACTCTGCAACGAGAAGACAAAAAGTGACACAGAGGGGTAGTTTGCCCTCGTGCACACATGGAACTGGGACCCTACACCTGAGGCAGGAAAGCTGAGATTCCCAGGTAAGATTCCCTGCTAAGACCCTAACTCAGGCTCTGCATTTGAGTGGAATTTCAGATGCATCTGCAACAGGTTTGATGGCTCAGGATCAGCTATGGCCTAATATGACCCAATGGTCACCCAGACCCAAGATCCTGCACTTCTCTGAACCAAAACACATTTCAAGTCTGTGGCGGCTCACGATAGGGAGCTTCGCTCTGTCTCTACCCATCAGGATAGAGACACACCATGAAACCCTTCATGGAAATCTCTAGGAGAAGAATTTTTTTCTCACTCTTTTATTCTCCTTTTCATTTCTCTTCTGCTCCTTCATTCTGTGGATAGCACTTGGACTGGACAAAGAACTAATTCTTCACTTTGGCTGAAAAAGCAGGAAACACAAACCAAAGTAGCAGAGCAATAAACAAAGTTACACTTTACAAAACACTCTGACAAAATAGAGAAATCCCCCAAAGATGATGTTTCAGCCAGACTCTGTTTTCACACAGAAAATCAGAAAACAAAAAGCCAAACTCACAGAGCAGGATCAGAATCTGTTCCTGGTCCCCTGAGTGTGGTGATCTTCCTTCCCCAGGGATCTGCAGGCGCTGACCTAGAGACATCATATTTCAGATCCATTCTAAGAGACAGGAGAGGGAGGAGTGAAAGGCTTTCTCCCATTTGGGACAGGCTTTTCACCAGCAGCTCCACAGCATGCAGTGGTTCAAAGTCCAAGGAAGGCAAGACAGGTTAAATGTACTACAGTCCTTATTAAAATGTTCCCAGAAAAAAGGCTTTCTGAGGTAACTAGAGCATGTACTTCTTCAGTCTGTGGCTGAAACCAGATGAAATTATTACACTGCTGAAAAGATTTTCAGCAGCAGAGAAACATCACTTGCTGGATGTAGTATTTCCCTTTTAGGTTCAAGACTCTAGAATTGTATGACCAATGCCATCCTATCTTTTTTTAAATCTCCTCACATTTTCCTTCTAACACTGCTTTTTGTTATGAACAAAAAAAATTCTTCAGAGTTACATTTGGAAGTTGTGACATACCATCGCAACAGAAGAAAAAAATCATGCCTGAACAGAAAAAAAGACATTTATAGGGACATGAAGATAAAGATGAATCTATGCCACACACCAGCTCCAGGAAAACAGAGAGAAAAAGCAGACTTAAAACAGACCTGGAGCTCTTCTTCAGCTGTGGTCCCTCATCTCTTTAGGAATGCATTCTTGACAACTGGATGCTTTCTCTGTCTTTGTTTATCTTTTTGACTGGGTTTGTATATGTGACAGCATCCACAATTTGCAAGAGGTCACTATTTATGAAGGTATTAAAGTGCCTTACCCAATGAACACTGCCCTGCTTCTCTCCGAGTTAATCCAAGGTAAATGGCATTAATTTTCTGGGAGAGGAAAACCCACATTTACATATGCAGGGGCCTTCCTTTTCACAGTCTTCTTAAGGGTTAAGACAGGGATATTGCAGAAGCTGGAGGAAAAAGTCCAAATTTTACTAGAGTTTATCCGTCTCTAACTCTTCTAGTTAAACTGATAATGTTCTATGACAAGTTAATAAAACATACTAATAGTATGTCAAGCCAGTTGTTCACCAGATTTTGTGGATCAGCAGTCTTGTGGCCAGCAAAGACAGCCCTCCTCAGGAGCATCTTTAGATGTCAAACTTTCGCTAGTTTGGTAATGAAGCCTTCAGGGTTCTTGGCTGAATTCTGAGCTGTTTGGAAGGAGTCAGCCGGTCCCACAGGACCAGCTGTATTAATACCTGAGCCAAGACTGATCCTGTTCACTTTGCCTTTGACCACTGCACTTGTATTTTGCTATTTTTGTCTAACCATCACATGGCCAGGGGTGGCATGGGCTCAGACTCACAGCATCATATCTTAAATCCCACTAGAATGGACTCATTCTGCCCAACTTTAGACATCAACAGTACAGATATATCTGAGCTTGTTCTCTAGAAATAGCACTTTTTGGGACATGATTCATCTGATCTGCAGCAGGCACCTAAAGCAGGTCAGTTGAATTCTGCTTTACAAGTGTTACATGTACTACTACCAATAGAGAGTTGGGAGCTACAGAGCTGCCTACACCCTGGGTTCAGGGATTATGTTGTAAATGACTGCAGCAGATAATCACCTTTGACTCACCTCAGGTGGGGTAACTCACCCAAACCTAAGCACTGAGCTTGTGCTGTGCTCTTCCCTCTGGTGCCCAGTGACAGGATGCAAGGGAATGGCTGGAGCTGTGCCAGGGAAGGGTTAGGCTGGATATCAGGAGAAGGTTCTTCCCCCAGAGGGTGCTGGGCACTGCCCAGGCTCCCCAGGGAATGGGCACGGCCCCGAGGCTGCCACAGCTCCAGGAGCGTTTGGACACCGCTCCCAGGGATGCACAGGGGGGGATTGTTGGGGTGTCAGTGCAGGGCCAGGGGCTGGACATTGATGGTCATTGCAGGGCCCTTCCAACTCAGGATACTCTGGGACTCTTTGTAAGTGAAGAGACATTTTAAGTCTTAACAAAAAGGCACTGACACAGTCATTTATGGCAGCACAGCTCACCTGCAGGGTGCTCACAGGCCTTACAGCTTGAAGGTGAGTTTGATTCCTCTGACCAGTGCAAGGTGAAGACTAAAACGAGCATCACTTTACACTCCAAAGAGTTGTCAGAGAGCAGCAGCTGTCTTTCAAGACCAGTGTAGACTAGACCAGCAAAGTGAGCATTCACCAGAGATGAAGGTGTGAAACTGTGGCTAAACAACACCCTCCTGTTCCTCTTGGTTTCATCTGAAAATCATGCACAGTTAACACTTCCAAAAATCACAGCTCAGACTGCTACATCTCAAGCGTTCTAAATCGGGATGTCATTTCCTCATGCAGTAATTTTGTTTTGAATTTTTTAAGGGGTTTAGGTAAGTTTGAAGATGGGATTTTATTGCCAGCTATTTGAATGACCTTAGAAAAATAGGCTTGGATGACCACACAAATAGTTCACATCTACAAGGGCTAAACAGTGACTCTTAAGTGTTGTATTGCCTGTTTGCAGTGGAGCACGTTTAGGAAATAGGTGAATAGGAGATGCTCAACTTCCATTGGCTTTTCCAATGAAAGGACAACTTCAAATATTAAAATACCCACTCATCAGGAATTCTTTCACCTCTGGGAGGAGCCAGTTCATGCCAACTCTCCCATATACCTTCATGGTGCAGAGCCAAGGTACCAAATCACCGCTGCTTCTGGAGAAATTGTGAGGTCTACTCCAAAAAAATATCACATGATCTGGAGGAAAACCCTGCAGTTTGACTAGTCCTGGCTTATGTTATTTGCAAAGGAGCTTAATATCAAGTCTGTTTACAATTTTTAGGTAGTTATTATAGCAAATTTTGCACATCTGAATCTGGTATCCCATCTCAGCAGTTTTTTTCCTGTTTTTTCAGTGGTCCCTCATACACCACACTGTGTTCTTGCCAGCTGACATTTCTCAAAAGCCATTCTTCGTGCTGGATTCAGCACTCCCTCTGTGACCAGAGAATGTTCAGGGATGTTCATCTGTTGTTCAGCGATGCTGTCAACATTCAGTATCTCCTCTGATCTTTTGCTGTGCCTTATACTGGTTTAACCTTTCTCTCAGAAAAGCTAGGGAGGGAGATTTACTGGTAATGATATCTGAAGTGATTTTTTTTTTTATTCTCCTAATAGGATTCCAGCTAAATTGCATTCCCTTTCAAAGAAAGGGAGAAAAATGTATTTTCTTGATTGCAGGGTAAAATCTTCAGCAAAGTTTTGCAATTTCAGGTTGCGGGGAAGAGATGTCCTATTTGACAAGCCTGTAGCAGCCACCTAGTTAGTGACTGCAAGACCACTGCCCCCACCCCTACCCCTCGTGGTCAGAAAAGCCACCACTTCTGAGAACAGCGTGAAAAAGCCAACAGGGCAGCTGAGAAAACGCCTGAGGTTATGCAATAACCAGCTCGAGGATTTCGTCTGTGTGACCCTACACAAGGTTGATACAGGAGGAGCTTTTGTCAACCAGTCAGGCACCCTCCTGAAATATTGCTAAATACAGGTAGATACTGAACAGGCTGGCAGAGATATCTATTGAGCAGACTGGCAGGTTGCCAAGCATTTTGTGAACAATATCACCAGGTGAAATTTTCAGGAAAAGCTGCCAGTTACCTGCAAGTAGACTTCAATAGTGATTATCAGATTTCTTTCTTTTTCTTAATTCTGCTTCATTTTAAGCTCTCAGGCTGCTGGGTTTTCCCTTCAGTGGTACAAAATAAGTGGTTAGAAACTCCACTGACACGCCATGTCATGCTGCATCAACGTCACCATGTAATCATGGGATTATACAGTCTGAGAGAAAAACCTGGTGAGGCCAGTGAGGAACTTTGGAAGTGCTTTTCTGTGCAGAGCTCAGCTGTACTAATTGCAAAAGACACAGTTGTCTTCAAGCAGGCAAGATTTCAGCTGCTTTCAAGACGTGGTTTTTCTGTCAAGGTCTCCAGAAAGGTTATGTAAACTTTACTTAGGGAATTCTTATCATCAGAGGAATTTTTTGAGCAAAATGTTTTGTCATCAACAAACATTACCTTTGATAGAAATTAAATTGTTCAGAGAAGCACATATGGTTTAAATTCTTTTCTCTGAAGGAGTTCCAATCAATGTGACAGCTACAGAAATGGAGGCTCTTTCCAAGCACCTAAAAACATGGGCTTTGAAATGCTGAGAAGTCCCACATTTTAACCTAAGAGTGAATTAATCAGCTGTTTTGAGGATAGATCTCTCCTATTTCCCACGAACTTTCCCAAAGATCTCAGTTTGGAATGTAATGGTATTTTTTTTAATATCAGTTTCTTAGCCTCGGAAAAAACATGCTTCCCACGCAACTCAGTTATATCATCCTAAAAGACGCGATTCCCCCGTGCCAGAGAAAGATGTTTTAGTCATGAGAGGTTTTACACAGTTCAGAGGAAGTGACAAAAATAGAAGCTGCAACAAAAATGCCCTCCATGCTCTGTCTGTCTGTCTGTCTGTCTACTGTGCAATCTGAAAAGCTAAAGGAGATGAGAGATCCCATTTCAGCAGCAGGTTCCAGTCTCCAACATCTGGAAAAATCTGGGGTAAAACAATTAATTTCTCCTTTTCCAGTGAAACATTTTAAACAGGAGTTGATCTTCGGCTGGCAAAAATCAGTTCTGCTGCGTTAACCCCACCAGACCTATGCTAATCTCCACTGTTGAAGGACATCAGAATAAACCGAATATCTCATGATGAATTATAATCCTCAGGATTTAGAAAAAGGTTTTTGGCTAACCCCATATTGTGCACGCATTCTCCACTCAGCAAACATCCAGCAAAGGGTAGGGAAAAGACCAACAAAGGCAGAGCAAGTCCCACGTGTGAGCTACAGATTCCTAGCTGCGAATTTCAGCATGGCTCTTCCAAGCTGTCACTCCAGCAAGGTTGCATGTGAGCTCTGTTTGGTCCAGTTCCCAGCTGACTGTAGCAAATTGTCCATCTACTCAGCCTCTCTGAGAGTGCCTGTTCACCACTGACAAATCCTCCTTCCTGCATTTGAATTCCACATGGCTCCCAAGAGCAGTTTCTAGGCCATGAGGCAGCTTCTTTCCAGCTAGGCTGGCTTTGTGCAGAGCTGTGGAGACGAGCAGAAGTTCTCTTTTCCTCTCACAGGCATCTCCATGATAGCATACAAATAAAAATCATGTGACTGACTCCTTTCCCAATCTGCATAGTTGTTTTTTTTTTTCCTCCACCATACAGGATCACCATGAAGCTTATTATAGAGAGATGATCTCTGTGAGAAACAACATTTTCCAGCCGTAATATCTTTGAAACAGGCTGTTCTTTGCTGGGCTTGGCCCATTCTCTTCTAGACTTTTAGTAAACAGAAAATGTATATTACACCCTGTCAATCCCCCTCAGTTTATGCAGAACTGTCCAAGTCAGCACAATCTTGCACATCATATTTTTGGGAAGAGCCATCTGTCATAAACAAAACGTGGCCATGTGTGGCTCACTACCATGCACTACAATGTGGAATCCCAGAGCAGGATTTCCAATGTGCTTCCACCACCACATTTTGAGGTGAGCAAGTGGAGGAGGAGCAGCTGCTCTCCAGCCAGGAGCTCCAGGTAGCTGGATTCCCCTTTGCCTGTAGCTTGCTATGATTTTCCACATCTACGTGCAGAATGCAATCTCCCTGACTTGGCATATTTTTTGTGAAATTGATCTAGTTTTCATAGAAGTTTACCTCATCAAATTTTCCCATGGAGCCAGCCTGGGACAGCTGGGAGCGTTCGCCTGCACAAGAGAAGGCTCCAGAGAGACCTCAGAGCCCCTGGCAGGGCCTAAAGGGGCTCCAGGAGAGCTGCAGAGGGACTGGGGACAAGGCATGGAGGGACAGGACACAGGGAATGGCTTCCCCCTGCCAGAGGGCAGGGCCAGATGGGATATTGGGAAGAAACTCTTGGCTGTGAGGGTGGTGAGGCCCTGGAATGGATTTCCCAGAGAAGCTGTGGCTGCCGCATCCCTGGAAGTGTCCAAGGCCAGGCTGGATGGGGCTTGGAGCAACCTGGGATAGTGGAAGGTGTCCCTGCCCTTAGCAGGGGCTTGGAACTGGAAGATTTTTAGGATCCCTTCCATCCCAAACCATTCTAGGACTCTGTGACTGAAACTTCAGTTTCAGAATCAGTTATGAGAATATACATGAGGAAGGAAGGCACTAGCTCAGTTTGCAACAGGACGTAGCTGAGAATCTGGACCAAATGTGCACAAATTTGACTGTAGTTGGCTTTATCTGTAGAAGTTTCAATCTGTAAATAAATATGATTGAGTTGGTACTACAAGAGCCTAAAAATCCAAGCTTTTGTGAGGGCTGTGAACATGCTAAAATTATGTTTGTATATTGAACTGGAGTAGAAAATTGGAAAAAATTAAAGAGGGACTTTTAGGGAACAGAAATTTTGAAAGTCTCATGAAGAATTATTGATGTACTACTTTGGAAAAGTAGAAATGCCTCGTTGCAATTTTGAAAAACACTGTAATGAAATATTGAATATAATACACTGTATTAAACTACATGATGAATTCAGTAATTGCATACGTCAAGACAAAACAGTATGGTAAATTCGAAAACGCATTTTTTCTTTTCTCAAAACAAATAATTTCTACGTTAGTGACACAAATAAGAAAATCAAAGCAATTTGCTGAGACATTTTTCCCATAAAAAATGTCATTGAAATAGTTGTGTTACTACAAAATATTCCAGCTTCAATCAGCCTTCGTTTTAAACATAAAATTGTTCTATCAGAAATGTTTTCACTGGATATTATCCACATATATCACAGGCTATGAGGTTTACATTTCTATTTGATTTTGCTTTTGTTTGATGTTCCGAGACAGGTTAGTGAAAGAATCTTGTATTAGCAAGCTGTTATAAAGCCACAAGACACATTTTTGAGGAGTGTAAACACACAAGATGATACCAGCAGAGTAATTGGCTTTGTGTTTTGAATTCCTGCCATATAATATGCATCTTTGATACATCTGATGCAGATAAAACACGTAATATTAAAATTATTATGTTTGGCATTTCGTAGGGCCCACTCAGTGTTAAATATGAAGAATCAACTGCCTGGTTAAGCACATTCTTGTTTAGTGTGTGAAAAGCCTCACCAAAAGCCCTGAGATAACTCCAATATTGGAGGCAGCCACGTGCTGATGAACCCCACTGAATCATGGCCACACACTTTGGGAAGACAAAATCACAGCCCTTAAGGGGTTGACCCAAATCTTATTGAAGTCAGTGGAAGTTTTCCATTCGGTTCAGACGTCTTTGGATGAGACCCAAAGAAGACAAGCAATGCCTGAGACAGGCAGAGGGGGAAGCTGATGTGCACTGTACTTGTTTATTTTATCCTTAGGGATATCTGCAGCTGAGATCTACTGATACAATCTCCCCATATTTCTGCACTTCTAACAATATTTGTTGCTTATTTCTCTTAAGCTTTGCTGTGGAGGAGCACTGTTGACCATTGGGAATTTAACCATTCCATTGAATACATCCATCAAGCACCAGCAGGTTAAATAACGCTGATAGTAACTTAAATCAGCCTTGAGGAAAAGAGCATGGATTCAAGCAGCAAAGTCAGTAAACCTAGATCCGAACTCTGGGTTCAAAGCTGTGCAAACACAGGATGGATTTATCGCACAACAAAGGGCACGGGGTTTGAGGCAGTCGTTGCTGAGACAGAGTAACCCTCTAGCAACATGAAAAGTAAAATTTGGTTTGGAACTCAGTCCCTCACACTGAGCTCTGCTAGGTAATAAAGTCATCTCTCAAGGGAAGTGGCTGGAGCCTCCCTGTTTTGAGACATTAAATGCTTGACCAAATAGAGCCTCAGAATGTATGTTGGAGGGAACAATTCCACACTTACAAAAAGAGGATTTCCTAATAGACCTCTTCTAACTCTTGTATCTGTGATTTAGTGATAAACCTGTTCCTGACCTTATCAAGAGCACAGGGGAAGGCAGTAGTTCCACTATTATCTGTAAGGACTAATTAGATTCTCAATATTTTCTTTTTCTTATTTTTATTTACTGCACAGAGTTGTGAGAAAAATAAGATTAAAATTGAAAATCTTTTGGATAATTTTTTGTTAGGAAGTTATATTGCTTTATTTCCCTGGCATAACACTGTATATACTGTAAGAGAATGCCTTTATCATTTTTATCTGGCTGGAAGCTTCGACCATCTACTGTTTTAACAAGCAGACTTTCTGCATGCGAATATGTATGTTTAAAATTGTCAAGGAGGTTTATGGGAAGCTAAGAGAGAAGCACATGTTCCATTTTGAAACTTAATAATTGATTAGAAAGATAAGTTCCTTAAGTACAGGAACTCAGAGCTCTGAGTGGTAATATAAAATTTACATGTATCTGTCTCATTTCCCAGCCAAAACTGGTCCTGTATTTAACTCACCAAGTTTTCCTTAGAGAATAAAAATGATCACATCAAATTTCTTTTCCACAACCAGTTTCTGGTAACAGTTACATCATGTGTTTCTTCTGGGCACTAAAGGACAACATGCAGAGGAGAAATTCAGGGTCCTGCAATTATGATTGATTGTATGGTGAGTCATTTATGGTTTTGAAGGCAGCTCATTTGAATATATTTACTGAAAGCAAATGACATTGTGAATTTTAATGCAGTGTAGAGGAGCCCAGAGCTTTGGATGAAAGCCTGTCATTGTTAAAAATTCAATGAGAGAAAGGAAATAAATGAGTAGCCAAGACCAATATGACCTTTACAAGTATTCAAAAGGAAAAGGATGCAAAAAGTCTGGCTGCAAAAATGCCCTCGCACTGGCATTTAGCAAATGCTTATGTCTGCCAACTAAGAAATTAAGTAGAGCTCTGCATCAGTGGTTTTTTGCACCAGGTTACTTATATTGGTGTCAGATATGGACATTAGAATAAATCTTGGGAGATTTCTTAAGGTGTCCCAGGTGCCAGCCTCTGCAGACAGTGATGCATCACCCAAGCAGCATTGCTGGGACATGCACTGGCTTTAGGGCAGGGGCTCTTTTGGTGATTAGGGCCTGGTTCACAGCAGTCAGGAGGAAGGAAAGGGCAGCAGGATGGCTGCCTGCACCTGGCTGTACCCATATGGTCAGAAACCCCCAAAGTCACTGCAAAACTGTCCCTGGGAGAATGGTTTTCCCATGGGCAGATAGTGACAGAACAAAGGGGAATGGCTTCCTGCTGCCAGAGGGCAGGGTGAGATAGGATACTGGGGAGGAACTATCCCTTGTGAGGGTGCTGAGGGCCTGGCACATGTCACCCAGAGAAGTTGTGGCTGCCCCTGGATCCCTGGAAATGTCCAAGGCCAAGTTGGATGGGGCTTGCACCCACTTGGTA
This sequence comes from Oriolus oriolus, assembly GCA_013400235.1. Lineage (NCBI taxonomy): Eukaryota > Metazoa > Chordata > Aves > Passeriformes > Corvidae > Oriolus > Oriolus oriolus. The sequence continues at coordinate 19,552 of VXBT01000550.1, forward strand.
GTGGAAGGTGTCCCTGCCCATGGCAAGGGCTCGGAACTGGATGGTTTTTAGGGGTCCTTCCAACCCAAAACATTCAAGGATTCTGTGATGAAAATACTGGACTCACCCACCCACAGGTCTGTGAGAGTGGACTCAAATCACATAAGTACCCTCCCTGTGCAAACAGTCTCGACAAGGTTTTCTAGTTGTTTCTCGTTTTTTGGTTGACTTTATGTTCCAATGCATGTCAGCCACTGACTAAGGAAGAGATGCAGGGAAAAGCACAACTCAAATTAGGTCAGTCTCGTCATATGATATAATTAATGTCAGTAACATACAGGCATGGGAATTAGGGAGAGATTTTTCATGTTTCCTTTTTCACATGTTAAACCCCTAGCTGCAACTTTTGGGAATGATTTCTCCTAAATTTCTTTTGGAGACAGGATTGGAGGGAAATGGACAGCTGGGCTTTGCTGATGCTGTCATCCTTACACTGCTGTCCCATCTGCAGAGAAGGCATCTTTCAGAAAGGCACCCTCTCCCTGCAGATGATCACATCAGGAAACTTGGTCACACTGAGCAGCACCAGAATGCTTGACATTTCTGTATTGCATTTTGTGGCTGAGGAATGATCAATACTGGAGTAAGATAAATTACCTCTTTTGTCAATTCCTTGTATGATCCTGTGTTTTCTATTGTTTATATGTCTCCAATTCTTAAACATTACCATGCTCAGCCAGAAGATGACAAGATGTTGTTTTCAAATTTGTCAGTAGATAACCAGGCAATACTGAATAGCCCTTAATATTAAGGCTCAATAATCTTAAGATGCTGTGCTGGGCTTTAATATGAAGGATTAACAACTTTGAAATTATTCTAGGGGTTCTCCGCTTCTAGGAGGACATATTATACTCTACAAGTTAAAAACACTGTTGCTAAACCAGGAAGAATTTCACAGAGATGAGCAGTTTATTTTTAGCAAGCTGCTACTTGTGCTTTTCATACTCCCTTCCAGTTCTTTAGCCATTGACATCGACACACATTATTATACAATCACCATCAAAACATTTTCCTTGATGACTGTGGCCTTGACTGCAGCAAACAACACATCACCACTCAGAGGTCCCAACCAAGCCAGCACTGCAGCCAAAAGCATTTGTGCTTTATCAGCTCAGTGATAATTAATCCTGCTGAAAGGCCAGTATAATTAGCAGGCTGCTCAGCCCAGGCCACGGCCCAGCTGTGCTTCTAGGACCTCAGCTGTTGTCTCTGCATGGTGAGATGTACCCCACAGCAGGAGCTAGCTCAGGTTTCTCAGCACAGGCTAGCCCTGGACACTTGTGCCTCAGATGGTTTGGTCTATTTCCTACCCAGTTTTTGCTTCCTTTTCTTTGAAGGTGTTTTACCAGGGGCTTGATCCAACTGTAGCCTTGCATTTAAGTTGTCCTCTCAGGACCAGCAGAGAGGGATTCTCCCTTATAGAATCACAGAATGGTTTGGTGTGGCAGTATGCAATGCTGAGTTTGGCATAAAGCAAAAAGAAACAGCCTGGGTGGATTTTCCCGCCCGAGACAGTGAGCCGGAGGGTGAGGACGAAGTAGACTAAAGCCATATCCATCAAGCTGTCAGTCCGGTTTCACACACACCTCCTTCTAGAAGGCTCCCAGGTTCCAGCATCCCCATTGGGTTTTACCCCCATGTCTATTCAAATCCCTTGTTAAATATGTAATTTCCCTCTAGAACATTCCCTACGGTTATTCTCCCCATTGGATCGTTTGAATTGTACCCTCCCCTGTTTTAAACCGATTGGTTTCATGTCACCCCTTATCAATATGTGATTGGTTTGTCCCTTCTCTCTGCCCCCTTTTCACTCCTGTATAAAATCCCCTGTCACCCTTGCACTGTTGCTCCATTTCGCAACCCCTTCGGGCTTTCTGTTCCTCCCTGCACCCCGGTGTACAGGAATAAAGGCTCGGAATTGCTGCTATTTGGAGTCCCTCTACTCTCTTGCCTTTGCCCAGCTGCACCTTACATCGTGACCGAGGACTGCTCTTTCAAGAGCAGGACAGCTTAGGTGCTCTCGTTCAGTCATTGCCACCCCTTGGCATCCAGGCAGCCAAGAGGTCACTGCGGCAGTTTGGGCTGGAAAGGACCTTAAAAATCATCCCATTCCACCCCCTGCCATAGATAGAGACACCTTCCATTAGACCAGGCTGCTCCAAGCCCCATCCAGCCTGGCCTTGGGCACTGCCAGGGATCCAGGGGCAGCCACAGCTGCTCTGGGCACCCTGTGCCAGGGCCTCCCCACCCTCACACACAGCAATTCCTTCCCAATATCCCATCTGGCCCTGCCCTCTGGCACTGGGAAGCCATTCCCTGTGTCCTGGCCCTCCATGCCTTGTCCCCAGTCCCTCTGCAGCTCTCCTGGAGCCCCTTTAGGCCCTGCCAGGGGCTCTGAGGTGTCCCTGGAGCCTTCTCTTGTGCAGGTGAGCACCCCCAGCTGTGCCAGGCTGGCTCCAGAGCAGAGGGGCTCCAGCCCCAGGAGCATCTCCATGGCCTCCTCTGGATTCTCTCTAACAGATGCAAGTGCTTTTATGTCTTCTGGAAAACTTGACTCATTCTGGCAGCTGAAAGCCAAACATGAAACCCCTCACTGTCTAAAACAACATGAAGTTGCCTATGATTGTCCAGCTAATTTCCATCACAGATTTCCATACCAGCTCAATGGGGCAGCTTAATATCTTTTGGAGGGGGGGTTTGTAAAAAATGGCAGGAAGTAGTTAGCAATATAAAATCCCAAACTGTCAAAACAGAAATGCTGACAGCAGTTGAAAGTTAGAATTCAATGAATCAACAGTCATTGATTCTCAATGCACAGTGGGATTTGTCTCCCCCCATTTTAGCTGTCTACAATTTATAGTCTTGCTTAAGCTTTCTGCTAGGTTTCCTGAATGGAGAGAAGGCACAGAGAGAGAGAGAGAAGCACCTCCAGGAAATGATTCATCTGCTCCTAAGATAGATGTTTGCAATATGTGGGATGAATCACAGTTGAAAGGGGATTATCTTTCTTTTTTGGTGCAAAGAGGGACTAGATGACCTGCTGAAACCTGCTGAAGTGCACGGTCCCACCATCAGGGACTTCAGCTGTGTTTTCTAGCTAAAGCCTGAAAAAAAAGTTGGATCGCAAAAACTGGCTAAAGGACCAGTTGTGGATTAATTCTCGTTTCTGCTATAACTCTCAAGCAGACAGTGGTTTTGGTAGGAGCAGATATAGGCCAACAAGGGCTGGTTTTGAAAAATACCCTTCATAACGGCCTGACTTCAGGGAAGAAAACCCTCACTGAAGCCTGTGGGGGTTGGTTGAGAGTTCAGTGTTTTGTTGGGGTATTTTTAAAAGCAGCTGTCTGTCTAGATGCCTAAATACACACTTAGAGGTGCAGCTTCGGCCACCTTTATCCAGAGACATCAACCAGTGATATGAGATCTGCAGAGAAATTGACATAACGTCATCTCTGTTCACTCCAGGGGTAATGGGAGTGAGAGAAAAATGTCCATCTCCAGAGCAGCAGTAGATGCCAAACTGGAAGGCATCCAGCTCAGTGGCATGCAAGAAATATAATACATTATTTCAATGCAAGCATTTGGGTTTATTTGGGGAATCAATTAACAATAAGTGCATGCATCCATTTACAAAATGGTAGTGTACCAGACACATACACACACAAGTTGTAATTGAAAACTGAAATAACACCAGAAGGAGTAATCATTAAAGCAAAACAAAAAACATCTCCAAAAAGCCAAGAATAATATTTAATAAAATAAAATAATTCATCCATCTGCAGTTACATCCTTAGGGGGAGGCCACAGACTAACAAGCAAACAAATCTAGATAGAAATTAAAATAATGTTGTGAAGGCAATGGGAGGAACGAGGGAGAGATTTCTTTACAGATTAGCTGCTTGTGAACCAAAAGTATTTCAATTTGATCACTTGCTTGTAGATATGTTTATCAGAGGATGGGGAATTCCATCATATGTTCCTACCATCCCGAAGAATAATTATTCTTTTCCTCTTCAGACATTTCACTCTATTAGCTGGCACAGCCACAGAATTCAGCATCTCTTGTCCAGGACCCCAGCTGAGGTCTCAAGAGCCTAATTTTTTTTTCCTTAAGCCATAGGAATCCCGCAGACTAATCAGATGTGGTACCCTTCATCTTCGCTGTGAATGGGTACCACCTGAGGCACCTAAAAACCCAGCCACCAAAGGGTCACTTCATAGCACCTGCTGGACACTCCCAGGCAAACTGGATGTCCTATGAACCTTGAGATATGTCCGCCTCAAACTCAGTTCCCTAAACATTAACTTGCATGCTGGGATTAATAGTCTTTAGTTATATATTTTCAAGTAAAATTGAAAGGAAAAAAAAAAAAAAGAGGAAAAGCAATTCTATCTTCTATAGATCTGGACGTATGCTACAAAGACGAATGGACTTCAGCGAAAGAAGTCTCAGGGGACCCTGTAAAAAAATCTCAGGGGACCCTGTAAAAAAATCTCAGGGGAGCCTGCAATTCAGGCACCAGTTTTGTGGGAGATGTTCATTGACAATGCACAACTGCACTTCCATCAGATGCCTGCAGGTAGGATGGCCCTGCAAAACAGCTCGTGCACAGCTTTTGTTTGGATCTCACTGCCTTTCCCAGGAATCCCATTCACAGAAATTAAAGTTCTGTTCTTATTGAAATTTATGTAACCTGCAGGAGATAGGAATTTTTTTCCATACCATATGAGTCAGAAATGGAAAAGATTTGCTAAGATACAGGAAGAGTTGCACTGGATACAATTAGCAACGCTTTTAATCCAGATTCTTCCTCCAAGAGTTCCTCAGAGGAAGACACAAGAATTCCCTTTGAGCAATTATGGACTAATTTGGCTATATAAACCTGTCAGCAGTAATGATTGTACACCCTGAAGCATGAGAGTTTATGTTATATTGTACTTCCATTATGCATCTATCCTCTGTGAGATAACTCAGAGTATTCCCAACTATATTTTCCTCCTGCAAAATTGCATGCCCAGTAATACTTTACGGTAGCGAGTTCCAGAGATCAATTAAGCAGTGTAGGAGGGAAAAAATAGTCTTAGTTTACAGCAACGAGACACGTTTCTCCCCACTGCCCGGTATCTGACTCACCACGTCCTTACCAGGCCTTTGCTGTGGTCTCTGGTCTAACTCTTGAGCTGCATGTCGGAACTTAAACTCACCCATGTGCCTCACCACCATCCACAAGTAACTCTGCCACTTCCAAACCACATCTTCCTTTCCTACTGTCCACTGCCTTCTTATAAGGCACATCCAATTACTTCATCTTTTGCCAAACCCTCCTTGAACCTTGTCCTGTTAGAAGCCAACCTCTTGCTCTTTGGTGGCCCTCCATGACAGGTGAGGGGTGAGTGAGGGATGGCCTGAGGCAGTCTGTCCACCTGTCCTCTTTCATGTCACCCTCTGGAAAACACAGGGCTCAAGTAGAAGGAAAGATTGTGGTTTTCCTTTAAAAAACCTAGGGACACAGAATTTCAATTATTTCATGTGTTTTAACCAACTTAGAGTCACAGAATCATGGAATGCTTTGGGTTGGAAGGGACCTGTAAAGTCCATCCCGCTCCAAACCCCCTGCCTTGAGCAGGGACACCTTCCACTATCCCAGGTTGCTCCAAGCCTCATCCAATCTAGCCTTGAACACTTCCAGGGATGGGGCAGCCACAAGTTCTCTGCACAATGTGAGTTATTTGGCCACTAACCAGTGCCTGAAAGGAGAGTTTTCCCACTGCTGTAATGGAATACACCAGGTATTGCATAGCCCTGCCGTGCTTCCCATTGCAATTAATCTCTGTTGACTGATGGTTTAATTCTAGGTGTTGATCATTTTAATTCCTCATTCCCTCCCTCTCTCAGATCCCTCTGTGATTTTTCTGTCTCTCCAGTCATGTATCCCTCCATTCTGGCAAGCAGTTGCAATCCTGATAGGTCCTCTGATTTCTCAGCATTCCAGTTCCTCTCCTATTTTTGGAAGGCTAGGCAGGGAAGGGAAAAAAGTCAAGCTATAGGATGTGGCACTGACCCCTGGCCCAGACTGGGCCCAGTTAATCTCCATGCAGAGAAGCTCTTTCAGCAATCTTTGGTAAAGCCTACAAGGAACGGGAAAGCTTGGGACGCTGCCTGACCAGGTCACTGTAGGCATGGCAGGGCAAGAAGCAATACTGAGGAGAGCTGCAGCCAGCATGGTATGTGGGGAGACAGCCCAAAAAAAATTAGTGAAAACCTGTCTTGAGCTTTGATAATACTGAGGAAAGCAAAAGATGGCTCACAAGCTGAAGGCTAATCTTCTT
>VXBT01000556.1:381-32797 GCA_013400235.1 Oriolus oriolus
TGGATGCAGAGCAGCGATGCAGTGGATGAGGGATGCACTGGGGACACAGCAGGGATGCAGTGGATGCAGAGCAGCAATGCAGTGGATGCAGAGCAGCGATGCAGTGGATGAGGGATGCACTGGGGGCACAGCAGGGATGCAGTGGATGAGGGATGCACTGGATGCAGAGCAGCGATGCAGTGGCCACTCTGCTCTCGGTGTCACCCCTGAGTGTGGGGTTGGCTCTCACAGCCAGGAGCAGGGATGCTGCACACTCCCCCCTCTGCCCCACTGTCTGGCAGACACTGAGCAGTGAAGGCTGGAGGGAGGTGCCAGCCCAGCACTGGGTCTGCTTTCCCCATTCCCAGAGGCTGTGGCGGGTCCCCGCTGGGCACCCAGTGCCCTCTGCTCGTGTGCACCGTGCAGCAGTCCCAGCAGCACCTCATGCCCTGGCTGCCCTGCAGGGCTGGCTTTGCTCCGTTACCTGGTGGCACAGCTGCCCTCGCTGACTCTCCCGGTGTGAGGGACAGAAAAGGCCTCCAGTGGTGTGAGGAAGGCTGGGGGACCCTTCCCAGCAGGGAAGCTCCAACCTGGCTGCCTCTGCTTGTCCTCTGCAGCCAGGCTGGCCTGGGGCACCTTGTCACAGTGTGTCAGCACACGGTCACCTGTCTGGCAGCAGTGGGTGCCAGGGCTCTGTGCCAGCTGCCTCTGGGTGCTGCTCCTCAGCTTCCTCCCCACCAGCCCCGTGGAAACCTGCATCTCTCAGTCCCACGGGGAGCCTGACCCCTCAGCACCACGGCTGGGCCGGAGCGCTGGAACGAGGCGGGCTTTGTTTCACTGCTTTAGAAAGTGCCTCCTTTATTAGCCACACTGAGGCTTTTTCCCTGACAAACCACATACCAGCAGAGAGTACCAGGAACAAAATGAGGCTGCATGGTCCAGTGGTTCGAGCCAAGGCAGCGATGCCAGCAGGATTGTGGGCTCTAATCCCCTGCTGAGCTGTTGACTCACTGTACAAACTCAGGCAGGTCCTGCTGCTTTGTGCTGTGGAGAAGCCCAGCTGGAAAGTTGGGTAAATAGCAGGAACCTCTTGGAAAGAAAAACCACCCCACTGCATGGGAGCCAACTTGAGGGAGGGAATTCATTTACAAATAAATATTCCAGCTGGCTGCTGAGATCCCCTGTGCAGGCGCAGCTTTCCCCTCTCACCTTGCACTGCGGCACACCCTTAAGGGACAGTCCTGGAGAGGTGCTTTGCTGGGTGCTGGGGTGGCTGCCCTGCAAGGGACAGCATTTGCTGCAAGGGACACAACCGGGGTGAATCTGTAGGGAATTTATACAGCAGAAAAGCTGCACTGTGTTGTTCAAAAAAATAATTGCAGTTGTGTGCAGGCTGCTGTGACTGTCTGCATTCATCCTCCAGGCCTTCAAAGGGAAAACAGTGATGGCTGCTCAGGGGGTTCTGTCACACTCCAAAGGAAAACCTGGGAAACGTAAATGTTAATTCACCCTTTCAAGTGAATTTGGGTCGGGTAAGTCAGTGGGTGACTGCACTGGCAGTGTTCTGAGCACAGATATCCTTGGTGTCGGTGCCCACCACAGGGAACGTCCCCCTTGGGAAAGGAAGGAGCTGGAAGAAGAACCTATAGAACACATTTCCCAAGTGAATCCTTCACTCTTCTTCTCACACTGGTGCAAACAGCCCAGCCTGTCTTCCCCTGACCACCAAGCTAAAGCCTGAAACCCTCTGACTTTTCCATGAAGGCATGGAAAATGCACCTCTGCCTGCTGAGATGAGGGAAAGAGCTTCTCTGGCAAAATAATCCCCTGGGAGCTCTTGGTGGCCCCAGCTGGGCTGGACTCTCTCCTGGCTATTCAATAATTGATAAATGAGCTTTCCTGCATCCCCATCCAGTTCCTGCTGCAGTGATGGGAGCAATGGAAATACCTGTCTGGCCATACATGGCAGGTGGGGTAGCAGGGAGGGGACAGCAAGACTTCTCTTTTCCCCCAGAAAACACCAAGGAAGTGTAAACTTTACAAGGTCTTTGGGAACTTAACTGAAAATTTAAAGATATTTCAAGAAATTTAAAGACATTTAAAGGAACTGCCATTTGTTCAGGTATTTTTTTCAGATGAATTGAAAACACAGCTGTTTTAAACCCCAAATGCAGCCACTACTCAGCTGCTGGAGCTGCCCTTCTGCCTGTCCATTGTCCAGTGTCCACCCTGGTTTTCCATGGGTGCACAAGGGAAACCTTGGAGCTTCCTGCAATGTCAGCGTGAACAGAGGGACCTGTGAGCCCTGGGGAGCTCCATGGGACAATCTCCCTCTTTTGGGAACGAGGTAATTTTTTGCAACCCAAGTGAGGATGTCCTGACCAGATTCCCATTGTCCAGAAGAGTCAACCTGAAACAACACAAAAACCACAAATAAATGAAGACTGACATAAACTGCAAAGGGCTGGCAGACGTTTCATGGTTCAGGGTTAGGACAGATTTGGGCATTAGGCTTTTGCCAGAGTTTTAGCAGCCCAGGAAGCCATCCTGGGCCACATCAAAAGGGGAGTAGGCAGCAGGGGAGGGGGAGATTCTGCCTCTCTGCCCTGCTCGGTTGAGATGCCACCTGCAGAGCTGCCCCAGCCCTGGGGTCCAACATCAGAACGATGTGGAGCTGCTGGAGTGAGTCCAGAGGTGGCCACAGAGATGCTCCAAGGCCTGGAGCCGCTCTGCTCTGAGCCAGGCTGGGAGAGCTGCGGGTGTTCAGCCTGGAGAAGAGAAGGCTCCAGGAAGACCTTAGAGCCCCTTCCAGTGTTTTAGGCTTGTTAAAATGAGGGAGAGCAGCGTTTTACACAGGCAGATGGTGACACAACAAGGGGAGATGGTTTGAAACTAAAAGAGCAGATATTTAGATTGGATGTTAGGAAGAAAATGTTCCCTGGGAGGGTTGGGAGGCCCAGAGCAGCTGTGGCTGCCCCTGGATCCCTGGCAGTGTCCAAGGCCAGGCTGGATGGGGCTGGGAGCACCCTGGGATAGTGGAAGGTGTCCCTGCCATGGCAGGGGGTTGGAACTGGGTGGGCTTTAGGGTCCCTTCCAACCCAAACCAGCCTGGGTCTATGGCTCTATCTCCTTAAGAGCCTCCAAGCTCTTTCATTCCAGCAAGTTTTCCCCTCTCAGTTTACCTCCGCAGTGACTCTGGCCTGGCTTTATGGGAAGGAAAGCAAAGAGCACTGGCACATCCTCCAGCAGTGCCTCTGGAATGTGTTTCTACATGGAAACCTGCTCTTTGTTGGAGGAGATAGACAAGAGGGGTGCAGCTTGGGGCCCAGCTCCAGGGTGCAGCTGTGGAAACAAATCTCCTCCAAGGAAGAGCATCTCGGAACTCTTGGAGCTCCACCTTTCAAGCCCAGAGCAAACTGTCAATCAGCCCTCACAATCCCGACGCTGGGAAAGCCCATCTCCAGCTATCAGCCATCCCTGCTGAGGGTTCTCCACGGCACTGACAGACACTGGGATGCAGCAGGAGCCGGAGCAGGGCTGTGGCGAGGTGAAGGAGGCCCTGCCTGGCACAGGGGGGACAGAGCTTGGGCTGCAGGGCTCTGCAGAGGAGCCGGGAGCACCCAAAGCCTCTATTCCCTAAATCCCAGCAGCATGGAAAAAGGGGTGTGCGTGCCTGTGCCTTTTGGGAGGAGGTTATTTTGGGAATCCCGCCTGAGCTGCTGCTGGTGCTGATGCTCTGCGATAACAACCTTTCATGCCTCTTGCTTGTTTATGCAGGGCATGAAAAGGCCCTTTGTGCAGCTCGGGGAGCTGGCTGCCAGCTGGGATCAGTGAGACGCTCCCTGTGTGCTCCTCGGCTCCAGCCCCCTCGGCAAAACCCCCGCAGGAGGCTTGGGGGTGTCCACGGGCAGGAACTGGCACCCCACAGAAGAGGGGGCACAGCTGCTCCAGCTCCTGGGCACCTCCTGCCCTTCACACCTTTGGGTGGTGGGAACACTCTGGGGAGCTCAGGGAAATGTTTCCACCCAAAGAAAACATTTCCAGCTCTCGATGCCATCTTCCTCCGGGCTGTTTGAGTGGGATCCCGAGCTCAAAGGCATCCCTGGGACAGATGTCATCTGGGACCGTCACCAGATCTGGTGATCAAGCCCTTATTATCCCCGCATGGCTGGAGCCCTGAGGTCTTGGGGGATGAGCAGACATCCCACTGCCTTCGTCCTGTGCTTCCCAAGGGTTCCCAAGGACCTTCTCCCCAAGTGCTGCCAGTGCCTGGCCTTCAGACAGTTGGGATACTGCAGATCGTTATGCATGTGGTGGAAAAATAGGAATAAAAGGGGCAGGAGGTGCGTTTTTATAATTAATCAAAGAGATTAATGACCCGTGTCACAGTTAGGACACATCCCACCTGCTGCCTTGTGGGTAGGAGGATTGCAGTGGGAAGCACTGGAGCACCCCTGGGACAGTGGGAGGAAGGAATATTTGTCCCCAAGACGCAGGGCAGGGTGTGGGGTCCCTGATGCCACCCAGCACAGCTGTAACCAGGTGCAGAGAGAGCTCTGGTGCTGCAGCAGCGCTGGGGCAGGTGGGGTCCCTGGCACAGAGAGTGACAGTATTGGCCAGGGGTTCCTGCTGGGCTGTGGGGTGTGAGGGGCAGGAGGCAGGGCCGGGCAGGTCCTGCTCCAGCAGCAGCTGCAGCCCCTGGTGCGTGTCCTGAGCCCACTGGATCTGCCCCCTCCTCAGCCAGGCCTCCTGTGCTCTGGGTGGGATCCTGGGCTGCCCTTCCCTGCAGAGCACCAGTGCCATCCCGGCTGGGGCTGCCAAGCCTCTGCCCGGGCTGTGCCGGGCAGAGCAATGGGATCTCCTGTGTCTTCCCATCCTGAGGCTGCCAGGAAAGCGCAGCTCTCCTGAGGGAGCCCCTGGCACAGGTCTGCCACGCTCTGATTCAAGGGAAGGCTCTAATGGCTTAATTGGCTGCCAGCTTGGAGATGGCAGGGTCTGAGCAATGATGAGGGACCCCAGCCTGTCCCCCGGGAGCAGCCGAGGCTGAACCCCAGAGAGAGAGGGCAGGGAAGGATGGAGAACAAGGGGTGAGAGAGGAGTGGGTGTGGTGACGTTTGCTCCTTTAACCCACCCTGCCAACGTCACCACCCGGCCAGTGTCACCCCTCTGGGTGACCTCTCATCCTCTGGCATGGCTCCTGCCTCCTCCATGCCCTGGTGAGAAGGGTGCTCCTTAACACTGCCTGTCCTGCATCCCTCAGCTTCGGGGAGCCCCAGAGGAGGCTGCAGGGCCAATCACAGCAGGAACCCCAGGTCCCCCCACCAGCACAAAGTGGCATTTCTTGCCACATTTCATGCCCAAGAACCTGACTTTGTCCTTTGTGCTGCCCAAGCTCTTCCTTCTCAGTGCAAACATCTCGAGGCTGTATGGGTTTTTCTATTAAGACTCACAGGCATGAAGAGAATGCCTGAAAAAAAAAAAAGAAAAAAAAAAAGAAAGAAGCCATCTGTTGTGGATTTGAGATGCCCAGATACTGCCCCCAGTGTCCCAGCACACGGAGCCAGGTGAAAACCTTGGCTTCTAGCACTGCTGGGCACAGCACCAGAGGTGCCATCCCTGGCAGAGTTCAAAAGGCGTGGGAATGAGGCACCTGGGGACATGGTTTAGTGGTGACCACTGTGCTGCTGGTCAGCGGTCGGACTCAATGATTTTGGAGTCTTTGCCAACCTCAGTGACTCAGTGGTTCAATGAAAGGCAGGAAAATTGGAAAGCTAAAAGCTGGAATGGCAGAGGATAAATCAAGAGAGGGTTAAGAATGACCTAAGGATCTGCTAACAGACCTAAAGCTGCTCTCCCTCATATTTGTAAGCCTAAAACACTGCAAGGGGCTCTGAGCTCTCCCTGGAGCCTTCTCTTCTCCAGGCTGAACACCCGCAGCTCTCCCAGCCTGGCTCAGAGCAGAGGGGCTCCAGGCCTTGGAGCATCTCTGTGGCCTCTCTGGACTCACTCCAGCAGCTCCACATCCTCCTGCTTAGGTGGAAAAGTCGCCCAGCCACGAGGAACTACTGCACCCTGCAGAGCCAAGGCTGCAGAGCTGCGCCCCAGACGCCACGGGGCCGGCGTCTGAGCTGGCCGTGGGGGGACACTGAGCTGAGGAGTGATGGTCACCTGGCCGCAGCCTAGGGAAGTTAATGACCTCCACTCTACGAGCAGCATCCCAGCCACCATTGAGCTCTAATTACCAGCCTAATTACTAGGTCTTGCTGCACGTGTCGGGTTACAGAGCGCTCCATACGCTCGAGCCTCTTCCCACGCTGGCTCCTGCGGCTCCCACACCACTGTGGGCATCCTCCTGGGGAAAGCCAGAGAGCTGGAGTTCACTCTGCTGCTGCCAGGCGGGTCCCTCTGCCCCCGGCTGGGCTGGCAGCTCTCCTGGACCTCTTACAGCTTCATACCTGATGTTTGTGGGTTTAAGACACACTCAAGACTCGGTTTCGTACAGGGAGGATTTGGGATCGCTGTAGGAAGAACAATACTTTCTTTCCCAAGGGTCCCCAGCAGTTGGTGCTTCCTACCTGGGTTCCACACCTGGGCAAGAGGTGGGCACAGCTCCCGTCTCTGCTGCTGCAGGGAGGCACAGAGGTCGTAGGGATGTGGATCACAGCAAGCAGAGGCTCCCTCCAGTATCCTCAAAGCAATCAGTGGCTGCTGTGGTTTGTGATGGGGCCTTCCTGGGGTGTCTGCTGAACGAAGGGAATCCCAGAAAAGCTCCCCCCGGATACAACAGCAGAACCACCAGGGCTGAGTGAGGGCTGTGCTGCAAGGATTTGTCAGGGACAAGACAGAGGGCTCTGGTCGGGGATCAGCACGTGGGGAGGGCTGAATAGCTTACAGAACCCTCTGCTGAAGCCACATTTGCTGCTAAACACTCTGGGCTGAGGTCTGGGTGTTGCCATGGTACTCCTGGGTTTGGATACAGGATTCACATGGTTCCCATCTCTCACCAGATATCCCATAGAACATCAGAAATTCACCCAGAGACTGGGCACAAACAGATCTCAGTGTCCTGAGTGGAGCTACAGGGTGGGCCAGCCTTCCCTGAGTGGAAAAACCCTGGTCTCTCGTGTTTTCCCAAGAGCCACGATCACACTGCTGTCATCAGTGGGGCGGGCAGGGCACGGGCAGGGCACGGGCAGGGCACGGGCAGGGCAGGCAGTCTCTCTCCTTGGTGGGCACCTATCTCACTCCCCTCTCAGTCCCAGGTACCTCCAGATGCTGAGCTCTCACTGCTCTGTCCCAGTCCTCTGGAGTACCAGCCTTTGGCCCCTGCCTGATGGGAGCTGGAGCTCTGCAGCTCTCGGGACAGGAGAGCCCCTCCCTGACAACGAGCAGCACGAGGGAGCACCGGGAGCCAGCGGGATGGGTGCTCCTGCTGTCACTGCCAGGGGACCTGCTGGTGCCTGCTCCCGCTCCCTCCATGCCCTGGAGCAGGCAGGGCGGATGCTGGTGGCTGGCTGGCCCCTGGCATCCCTCCCCAGGCCTGCTCTCCTGCCAGTCCCTTCCCAGCTGCCTCCCAGTCCTGGGAGAACGGCCTCAGCTCTGCCCTCTGCGAGGCACTCGTGTCCCCCAGCCCGATGGGACACTCATCCTGCCCCAGGACACAGGCCTTGTTCCCAAATGGCCAAACTCCTGCTGGGGGGGAGGGGGGGGGGCCTGGGAACTGAGCCCCAGCATCACCTCCAGAACCCGACCCCTCCCCAGTGCTGGGCAGTTCATCCCACTGTCCTGCTCCCAGTGCCCGGGAGGGTGTGGCAGGACAGGCCCTCACTGCTGGACGTGCTGGCCACGAGCACCTGGCAGCCTGGGGGAAGCTAACAGGGAAAGCCCGAGCCAGTACTGCTGAATTACAGCCTTCTCTTCCAGAGAGGACTTGAAGCCAAGTTCCCAGTGAGAGGCTCGTGGCTGGACCCCCGTTACCGGCTCTGCCCCACTGCTGGCTGTGCCCGTGGGCAGGAGGGCAGCACAGGGGTTAAACAGAGCCTGGCTGGCACTGCCCCACTGCCAGCACCCAGGGAGCAGCTCTCTGCTCCTTCCCATGAGGTGAGGGACACAGCCTGTGCCTCGCTCCCTCCACAGGGCCTCGGGCCACCGTGGGATCAGTGGGATCCACGGGCAGGACACAGCGAGGAGCTCTGCACCTCCACGGGGTCCCTGAGGCGCGGGGTCCCTGGCACGTGGGGCTGGTACAGGGCTGTGCCATCCCCTCCCCACTGTTGTCTCCATCCCAGACATCCCTGAGCCCAGCCTGGAGGTGGCCCCTCCGTGTGCTGGCCCTGGAAGAGCTCTGCCCCCACCTCTCCCCAAGCCCAGCCACCCCAGCCCCTGGCAGGATGCTCCTGGTGCTCCAGGGTCGTGCTGAGCCTCCCTCTCCTGCAGCCTTGGCCCGTGCTGTCTCTCCCTGTGGGGCCCAGGCCGACGAGCAGCACAAGAAAGGGGAGATCAGGTCCTCAGTGAGGCTCCAGTGAGGACACAGGACCTTTGGCCTCCCCCTCAGTGTCATGGGACAAGAGGAGCATCCTTGCAGGGCTGCCACCCCACTGGGACATGGGAACACGAGCTGGCAGCTGAGCTGAGGAGAGAAGTCAGGGCTGGGGAAACAAACTCTGTTTTGTCCCAGATTCCTGCTTCCCTGGACTCCGAGCAACATCCGCCGCAGCCTCTGGCACGAGCCGCCCCCGACCCCGCGGCCGGGGCACCGAGAGCAGCGTCCCCGGGGGTGCCAGGCCTCAGCACTTCCAGGGCTCCACAGCCAATTTCCCTGGCCCAGGCGCTCTGGCAGCAGCACACAGCGAGATCCCAGCCTTGTTACTGCTCGTCACATACAGGGTCATGAATAATATTTGGGAAATAAAGATCTGTGCGGAGCCAGCCCCTGCCAGGGATGTCCAGCACCCAGCTGGAGCCTCTCCCAGCAGAACAGGACCGGGCTTGATGGTGGGGGTGTTTATTTGTGGTGCTGAGACCTCCAGCCCCCTGGCAGCTTCAGCTGATGCTGGTGGATGGGACCAGAGTGAGGAGGAGGGAAGGGGCCGGAGGAGCAGTTGGTCATGGCGCTAGCTCTGCTCTCTGGCCAGGGCTCCTGTGGTCACTGTGGTCTTGTTTGACCCCTTGCAGATGGTGCAGGGCTCACCAGAGCTCCCCCAGCCCAATGGGATGGCAGCTGAGCACAGGAAAGCTGGGATCTGCTGGGAAGGACCGCGGCCACAGAGCTGGCACTGCCGGCTGCTCCCCTCCAGGCACCGCTGACAGAAGCCAAGGGGCCACGTGCCCTCAGCACTGGGCAAGGCACTGAACCTCTCCTGATCCCTGGTCCTGCCCCAAATGCCTCGGCACAAGGGCTGGCAGGCCCAGTGCTGGGCTGGCCACAGGGAGCCGGGCTCAGTGACACTGCAGGCGGTCACTTCGGGGAGGGACGTGGGTGCTCAGCACCTGCGTGGGTCAGGCCCTCTCTGACCACAGTGCTGAGGTGCTGGAGCCTGGAGAGGAGCCCTGAGGGGGCACGGGGACACCAGCCAGTGCTGATGCCAGCTGGGTGCTTTTGGGATGTGCTCTTGTCTTCCCCAGTGACACAGCTGGAGATCCCCGGTGCCCGTGGCCAGCTGGGGCTGGGGCAGCGGCTCCGTTGTGTGCGCAGCGCCGCAGCAGAACCGGTGTTTGAGGGGTGTCCATCCCCCCGTCCCTTGGGATGCACCCTGCGAGTAACCCAGCCCAGAGGGGCCCTGGCTTAGGGCCTCAGCATCCTCCACACGTGTGCTTGACCTGTCCTGGAGGGCAGCAGTGCCCTTCCTCCAGGCCTGGGCTCAGGGAGCTGATGGCCCACGGTCACCAGGAGCGGGCAGCACTGCCGGCCTGCCGCTGGAGCTGCTCCCGTGGCCAGGCCCAGAGGAGCCCTGGGGCAGAGATAAGCAGCAGCACAGAACTGCCAGGGGTTTCCTCCTAGCACAGACCACTTGGCCTGGCTTGTGGGAGCCCTGGGGAATTCACCCCGTCCCCTCAGCTCTGGTGCTTTGCCTACAGGGCACATTTCCAGCCCCTGCCCGCGTGCCAGGGCCGGGTGTCCTGCGGGCAGCTGTGCCAGGGCTCTGACCCTGGTCCCAGGGGCACTGCTGACCCTCACAGGTCACTGCAGGAGAGCAGCCTGGGCCGATGCCCTCCTCCAGCACCACCTGGTTCCTCAGTGCCCCGCTCCATGGCTGGCACTGCTCTCCAGCCATCTGCGGACACGCGGATGGGTTTGGCCAGAGGAGAGGTCAGTGGCTGGTGCTGGGGACAGCAGCTGGCGAGCTGTGCTGAGGCGAGGACTGTGCTTTGCCATGCTGCCAGGGATGGAGCAGGCTGGAAAACTCCTCACTGCTGGGAAATGTGTCTGTGAGCAGCGAGCACAGCCTGGGACAGGCGTGGTGACACCCCAGCACTGCACAAGGATCCAGAGATCAGGTCTGGAATGCGTGGCCCACCTAGAGCTGACACCCCAGAAGGGACATTTCCTGGCAAAAGCTCCTTGTGGGCATCCTTAGAAATACCACTGGGAACGTCAGAGCTTGGACAGCAGCCCCAGCTGGCACTGGAGCAGAGCCAGGCCCTGCCACCTGCTCCTGCAGGCACCAAATGCAGGTGGGTCAGAGGGACTGGCATGACAGCCACCCTGCAGGCAGATCTGGTGTCCTGGGAGACCTCAGAGTCCCTCTCCGTGCCTGAAGAAAGCTGGAGAGGGACTTGGGACAAGGGATGGAGGGACAGGACACAGGGAATGGCTTCCCACTGGCAGAGGGCACGGATAGATGGGATACTGGGAGGGAATTGTTCCCTGTGAGGGTGCTGAGGCCCTGGCACAGGGTGCCCAGAGCAGCTGTGGCTGCCCCTGGATCCCTGGCAGTGTCCCAGGCCAGGCTGGACATTGTGGGGCTTGGAGCAGCCTGGGACAGTGGAAGGTGTCCCTGCCATGGCAGGGGTGGCACTGGATGGGCTTTAGGGTCCCTTCCAACCCAAACCATTCCATGAGTCTGTGATTCCACGGGAGAACAGGGCCCAATTTCTGACAGCTCGGTGCTGATTTATCCTCCAAAGGCAGAATTTCCTTCACAAAGCCCTGTTAGGATTAGCTGCCATGATCCATGGAATCCTCAGCTGCAGAAGGTGGATGTTCCCTAACTGCGTGAGCTCTTTGTGGCTGTAATTGCTGGGATAAATACGAGCACTTCATTTCTATTAGGGAACGATTTTAGGAGCAGAATTAGCATTATCATCTCTTATCAAATGCTGATAACACCCTTTCCCAGGCCAGCCTCTTTCCATGACAAGGCTCTGAGCAGCAAAGCAGCAGCTCCCCGCTGTCACATTCGCAGCCCAGGCCCTGCAGCCCAGGAGCAGCTCAAAGGAACTGAAATCAGCTGGAAAATGACTCTCAACCAGCCTTGCTAAATTGCCATGAAAATTTAACAACCCGAGCGCAAAACTCCTTTGCCTGTTTGCTTTTTCCATCGTGGTAGAGAGGACGGGAATCGAGTGCTATTTTTACACCCCAGCCGAGCCCGAAGGGACACGGCTCTGGGCCCTGCTGCTGTCAGCCCAGGGCAGCACCAGCCCCTCTGCCCACGGCTCCCAGGGCCACCACGTGTCGATGGCTTGTCCACAGAATCACAGAATCATGGAGTGGTTTGGGTGAGAAGGGTCCTTCAGGACCCTCTAGTCCCATGTCAGCCCCCGACACGGGCCACCAGTGGCCACCAGTGAAACACACCCGAGGCCACAATGCATCCTTCCCCTTGGCTCTGCTCCCAGCAGGACCTGACCCCCTTTCAGACATCTGAGCTGCTGGGAAGCAGCTCTGCCTCTGCAGACAGCAAGTGGAGACCTGTGCCCCCCCAGCCCAGCGTCCCTGCACCAGCTGCCTGCACACTGACAGTGAGCTGGGAATCCATGGAAGAGGCTCTGAGGCTCCCTGAGCATATCAGAGCGCCAGCCCCATTCCCACTCCCTCTGCCCCTGGAGAAGGAGACAGCTGGAGTTCTGCTTCCCAGCCCAGTGGGGTCCTTCTCCTGAGGACAAACAGCGAGGTCCCTGCAGGACCCCCCATCCTCAGCTACACCTCAGCTCCACCAACCCAAGCTTCTCCATGGTGGTTGCTAGAGACGCTCCATGTAAAGTCCAGAGTTTTGGAAATGCACTCCCACAGATCCTAAAAGAAACACTTTCCAAGGGAGTCGTGGATCTACTGTTTGACTGGATGCTACTGAAAGTTCATTTGTGGGTTTGAGATGCTGTGTAAGGGATGGGCAACCTGGGCTAGAGAAAGTGGCCCTGCCCATGGCAGGGGTGGAATGAGATGGTCTTCAGGGTCCTTTCCAACCCAAACCATTCTGTTATTCCATAATTTTGTCCCCTAAGTGAACCAGGCCCCTGTTCTGCCCTGTGCCACAGCTGTGGCTGGAGCTGCTCCTGGGCATCTGCAAAGTGGGCACTGGTTCCACCTGGCACAGAGGGAAGTTCCCCAGATACCAACTGGCCCTCTTAGTTTTTCTTTAACCAGGAGGTGAAAGAGAACATTGAAGGGCTCCCTGTTTGCCAGGAGAAAAACTCCTGGAGGTTAACCTTTAACTGGTGCCCGATAGAGGAGGAAAGGAACAGCCTGGGAGGCTGGAAGCTCTTGGGCTGTGTGTAAATCCCACTCAGCCTGGTCAGACTGTAACGCTGGAAGGGACACAGGCAGATCTTGTGAGGCTGAGCACCCAAGGGAGCCTCCAGAGAAGACAGGAGGAGGTGGGGAGGGTGGGCAGCTCACATCTCCACCCCAACCCTGCCTCCCGAGGGACCTCAAGGAACATGCACCAGGGAATAGTTCTGGCCTCGGGGACTTCCACTCCAGGGCCTCCCATATCCATGGATGTCTCAGGATGGGACTCCCTGGCTCCAGGTGATGCAGCTCCAGGGCAGGAGAAGAGCTGTCACAGTGGGTGCCAGGCCAACTCAGTGGCCCTGGTCTGGTCCCTGATGGATGTTCACGTGTGCTGCTGTGCAAGAAGGGAATTCGGGGATGTGGGAGAGGGCATTTGGGGTACACACAAGCTCTCAGGCCACGAGCCTGGCTCTGGGAGGGCTAGGGCCAGGGTGTAGCTCGCCTCTGCTGAGGCAGGGTCCTGGTGAGACTGAGCACACTGTCGGGCAGGAAGAACAACCCTGACCCGCATGGTTGCCACAGGCTGTGTGTTATGAAAATGGGTAAAGATGGCAGAATCTGGCCAAAAGCTTGTCCACTGCACAGTTCAAATGTTCAGGCTGAAACAGGGTAAAACTTCCAAAAAGGTCATAGCCAAGGGCTCGCTGCTCCAGCTGGGATGGTTCCACCAAAGCCTTGGCACCCAGCTGCTGCCTCTGGTGGAAAACCAGTGGCTGGGATGGTGCCCAAAGGGCAGAGCGTGGCTCTGGGAGCACGGGACATGGGGAGGCGCTCCTTGGGGGACACACAACCCCTCTGCTGCAGCCTGGGCAGGCCAACAGCTGTGACAGCCCCGAGAGATTCTGGCTCTTTGCACACACCAGGGCATCATGCTCACAGGGCCTTGTGAAACTGCAGGAAACAGCCAGTTCACCCCAAAACACCACCCTCAGCACCCAGATGAGCAGGAACATGTGGAGATGGTCCTTGGGAAAGAGCAGACTTTGCCAGACCCCAGTGGCTGATCTGAGGGTCTGTGCAGAGCTGGGGAGGCCCCTGCACTGGGAGAGCTCCAGAGCCAGCCCCCAGGGATCCCCTGGGCTCTGGGGAGAGCAGAGCTTTGCTCCCAGAACCCACAGCCAGCAGCCCTTAGGGACACCCGCCCTCCCCAGAGCTCCCTCCTCACCACACCCATCCTGGGCCTTTGCCCTGGTTTGCCACGGGGGATCCTGGGCTGGCCCACGAGGATGGATGGGCAGAGGTGGCACAGAACTGTGTGCCTGGTACCCTGCCGACCCAGCAGACTCCCCGGGAATGGGGGTCAGTCCCACGGGGATGTCCATGGGGAGCACTCAGCCCCTCTCCGGGCTGCGCTCCCTGTCGCTGCGTCTCCGGGAGGGATCCACGGCCAGCGCCGCTGTCCCAGCGGTGCAGGGGCCTGGGGACACCCTGCCATGCCCATGGAATGGGAACGGGAACGGGCTGGGCACAGCCGGCACCGTCCGCGTGACACCCCCCGGGCGTGGGGCTCGGGCAGGATGCAGCCCCTGGCTCCGCTCCTGTCCTGGATGGAGGCAGGAAGGCAATTCAAATGGAAATGCCGTGCCGCTGAATTAAAGAGCTGGTGTGAGACAGAATGGGAATAAAGAGGCAGAGACTAGAAAGGAGGAGGAGCACAGCTGGAGGGATGGGGAAGATGAAAGATGCAGGAGGGGTGCAGCAGAAAAGGGATGACGCAGGAGATGCAAAACAGGCGTGGAGAGACAGGAGAGGAGAGGCTGGAGTGGCAGAGGGAGGGATCACAAAGGGGAGAACTGGAGCTCGTGGAGCTGATTTTCCATTCAGTGGCACAGCTCTCCAGATCAGCTTCCACCCTCTGGCACAGGGAAAAGACCTCCCTCTCCCATGGCTGGAAGGCAGCAGGTCCTGGGGAGTGGGACGGGAGCCCCCACTGCCTCCCCTCTTCCCTGCTCCCACAGCCCCTGGATGGCTGCTTGGGGTGGCTCTCCCCAGCCCTTCCCTGCCCGGCTCTGGTTCACCAGGGTCTCCCCAGGGTGCCTGGCAGCCCCAAAGCAGCTGGGACTGCAAGGAGCTTTGGAACACCTCGATCCCACCCAGCCTTTGATGCATCGTCATGTGGCACAAGGAAAATCTCCCTGCAATATCAAAATCCGCCCTAAATCTCTCTAGATGCAAATTAAGCCAATTACTGCAAAAAATACCCTTGGTAGACCTGAGAATCAGTGATCACTAATCTCTTTCTAGGGATTTTTTGCATTTCAGAAGGTTGTTCTCATATCCCTGCCCAGGGTTCACCCTGCCAGACCCAGATTTGATTTGTTCTTCCCCTTCTTGCAGCTCATGTTTTTCAAACTTCTAACCAAGCTTGTCAGCATCTCCCCTGGACTTTCTCCTGTTTGCTTCCTTCTCCTTGAGATTACCAGCACAAATCTCTGGCTGAAATTCCCCCCAGGCCAAGCACAGCAGCTCTGGGGCTGTCCTTTGTTGTGGCTGCCCCATCCCTGGCAGTGTCCAAGGCTGGGCTGGACGGGGCTTGGAGCAGCCTGGGACGGTGGAAGGTGTCCCTGCCCATGGCAGGGGGTGGAACAAGATGAGTTTTATAGTTCCTCCCAACCCAAACCATTCCGCTGTTCCAGCCCTGCCTTACCAGGGCCACCTCTCTGGCCATGCCCAGCCTGTGCTGGCCTTGCCCTGGCAGCAGAAGGTGCCCAGCCAGAGCAGCCATCACCAGAGCGCCCAGCAGTGGCACTGGGCTCCAGCCAGCATCTCTGCACAAGGGTGGTGCATTGCAGGTCGCCTGCTTTGCATTTGTCTTCACTGAACTGCATGTTACCAATTCCGAGTCATTTCTCAGCAATTCCGTTTTATTTTACATTCTGCTCATGTCCTTTGGAGCAGTTGCAGCCCTTTGTGATCTGTTTTTAATTCAGCATTTTATAAGCAGGATCACTGTTTCATCAACCTCGTGGTTAATGAAAATACTGACCAGGACCTGCCCCAGGACAGACTTGGCAGGACCTTGCTGACCACGACCGCCCAGGCTGGCAGCACCTGAGCAGCCCCCGCTCAGTGCTTTAAGCAGCTGGGATTGTGCTCCATCACCTGTGCTTCCTCAGGAGCATTCCCACTCCAAAAACGCATGGAAACCAAGACATACCACATCTACTGCTTCCTGTTTCCACCTGGGCTAAATCCCCATCAGCGATGGACACTTGTACCAGTTTGAAAGCAAACCAGTGAGAGACTCAAAATCAGAACTACAGTTTAATAGAAAAAATTTAAAAAAAAAAATGCAGTAGTACAGGAACCCTGCCAGAGCCAGGGTCCAGCCTGACACCCTGCTGGGCAGGGCGCTGCCAGCAGTCCCATTAAATGGTGGCTGCAGCCCTGCTGCAGTGATGGATGTGGTTCTGCTGAAGAGCTGATCCTGTGGAAGGGTCTGGTGTTCCTCTGAAGGTCCAGTGGTGGTTCTGGAGCTCTTGTCCTCTGGGAATCCAGTAGGTCAGGGCTGCCTGTGGTGTTCCAAAGCTCAGATTATATCCAGGTGGGAATGCTCGGTTCCTCCCCCTGGGCAGAGCATCTCGCAGTGGGATGATGGAATTTTATGAGCCCTGCAGTGAGGCTCGGTGGCCCATGGACAGAAGAAATCCCCGGAGGGAGTTATCAGGGATGTGCCCTGGAAGAGACAAAGAGCCCTGGCCCAGCTGGGTTTAACAGCTGCTGATAGGACACAGACTTGTGCTTCCATCTCACACTGTAACCTAAGACAAGGCTGGGTTGGTCCAATGTGTTGTATGATTGGCAAACCCCTCTTGCCTGCTCCTCATCATGCATTATCCTTGAATAATAATTCCATTCTGTATCTGCAGGCATCAGTGCCAGGCTGTGGATTTCCCTACTCCCTTCTAATGCCACAGGCTGTGCTTCCTCCTGCTCCACTCACTCCACGAGGACCTCACCTGTGCCCGTGTGTTTTCTGAGGTCAGAGATGACTGTGACTGGCTCCTCATGTATGCCAAGGTAAAGTGTATTAGATTTTGGCATTTTGAATATTCCCATGCTCTAGTCTTCTCCATTATTCTGTTCTTGCTCCGAGCCTCTTGTTGCCAACTGTAATCTGGTCAGAGTGAACCCTTCTGTAAATATTTACAGCACAAAGGTGCTGAGCAGTTCGGCCATCCCATGTATCACCTGGCATTCCCTTCTCTGTCCCACTGCCTCAATTGAGACTTTCCTGCACAGACAGATTTATATTTTCCTAGGCTTATCCATCTAGGCAGAACTCATTTCTTCCTTGGTCTGCTTTGTTTTTCCCTCGGTATTTGTGCTTTGCTCTACGTTCATCTTTACACATCCATCCCTGATGGATAGAAATTCTGCACAATTCCCTTTTTCCAGGCTCTGCCTTTTTTCCTGACATACCTGGCCTGCACTGTCACACCGAGCCCCTGTGGTGTTCTGCTCCCAGGGGATGTTCCCAGCTCTTCCCTGTTGTCCCCATTGCTGCTGGCGTTGGTCTGTGCCCTGCTCAGGTGCCAGCAGTCTTCACCACTCTCCCTCCTTCAGCCCTATTCAGGCTCCACTGCACCCTCCCACTCTTCCTGAAGGCTTTTATTAAAATTTCTTATTCCTCCCCCTCGTTTTCTTGTCATCAGTCCTTTCAAATAGGACATAAACCTCTCCTCACTGGGCAGGGGCACCGGGGTCCTCAGATGCTCCTTCATTCTTCATCCAGGAATCCTGTTCTGCCCAGTTGTGCTGGGAAGGGAACTGAGCCTGAGCCTCCCTCCTGCACCTCTTCCACACCTTGGTGAATTTATGGAATCCCAGACTGGCTTGGGTGGGAAGGGACCAGTGCCACCCCCTGCCATGGGCAGGGACACTTCCCACTATCCCAGGCTGCTCCAAGCCCCAATGTCCAGCCTGGCCTGGGACACTGCCAGGGATCCAGGGGCAGCCACAGCTGCTCTGGGCACCCTGTGCCAGGGCCTGCCCACCCTCCCAGGGAACAATTCCCTCCCAATATCCCATCCATCCCTGCCCTCTGGCAGTGGGAAACCATTCCCTGTGTCCTGTCCCTCCATCCCTTGTCCCCAGTCCCTCTCCAGCTCTCCTGGAGCCCCTTTAGGCCATGGAAGGGGCTCTGAGCTCTCCCTGGAGCCTTTTCCTCTCCAGGTGAGCACCCGCAGCTCTCTCAACCTTTCATTTACCCCAGCAGGGCTGTGCCTGGAGCTCAGGGAATGGCCACACACAGGTGCACAAAACCTTTTGGAGCACAGAATCCCCACCCCTGCATGGGGCAGGGTGGGGTGGGCAGTGGGGGGTGTCCAGGAGCAGTGAAGGCTTGAGCTGAGCAGAGGCACATCCTCCTTCCCGCACAGAACTTCCTGCACACAATTCATCCACATTCCCAAAAGGGAAACACCAGCTCTTTTCATTAAGTGGAACACTGCAAGGAGCAAACCAGAAGTGTCACTCCTGGAAAAGCAGAGCAGGTGGGGGGTTTGATGTGCAGGCAGCAAGTGTTGCCAGGATGGGAAGAGTTGCTGTAGCTTGACAAGCGGGTTCCAAGCATTTAATATGGGTCAGTTCAAAGGGACACCTCTGTGTCTCTGGGGCTGGGCTGCCTCACCGGCGCCAGGAATCCTCAGCTCACTGCTGAAGGCACCTCCTGGGTCTGTGGATGTGCCGAGGGGAGTGTCAGGGATGCCAGGCTGAGCTGTGGCCCTCAGGACCATGGCAGCTCGGCTGTGGCAGAGCAGAGAGAGCAGCACCCAGGCTCTGTGGGAGCTCACCAGCCCTGGGCAGGTAACAGTAAGGTCAGGGATGCCGGGAAGCCCCAGGGCAAATCCTCTCTGGGGAGATAAGCAGTTTGGCAGGAACCGCTCCCGCGGGCCGTGCCAGCTGTCGCTCGTCCTCAGGGATTGTTATCCCTTTGGATTTGTGCATGAGCACATATTGCTCCCCTGGCTGCCAGGCCAGGTTTGAAGTACTGCTGTACAGGAGGTTTGAAATCTATCTGGCACAGGGGAAGGGAAGTGTCCCAGAGTGCTCCCCGGGTGCCCCAGCAGCCTCTGGCTGCTGGCATCTGCTGCTGGCACACCCTCCCCACGTGGGAGTGACCCTGGCAGTGCCTGAGCAGTCACTCACACTCGTGGGCAGTGCAGGACGAGGAAGGAGCCCTGGTGATGGTTCAGGGATCTGATCCGTCCTGGAGCCTCCACGTGCCAAAGTGCTGCCTCCAGCCTGCCTGGGTCGCTGGGCAGAACTGGGGGAAAAGGCAGGGTCAGGGAGCAGGTTTGCCTTCCCCTGGGCCGTCCAGGCAAGGCTCCCTTGGCACAGGGATGGGACTGCTCAGTGTTGTCCGTCGTTTTCCAGAGGCACCAGCAGGAGCTCGCGGGGAGCAGCAGGCAGGGAAGGCGGGGAGCAGGCAGCACCCAGCAGAGACTGATGCTCTTCAGACACAGCTGGCACGTCCAGAGCGCTGCCCTGGGCTGCAGCCCTGCTCTCCCACGGGTTCGAAGCTACAGGGAGGGCTCACGGGACAGGACTGCACCCTGGGTCAGTGGGGGCTGCCCGGGGCTCGGGGCTGGGCTGTCCTGGGAGCTGTGCGGTGCTGGGGCGTGGGTGAGGGGGGGACCTGCCCGACACCTGCGGGCCCCCCCGGCCCCAGGGCTCAGCCTGCGTGGTGCTGAGGAGCCACGGCAGGAGCTGCGTGCCCGTCTCCGGAGGGCTGGAGCCGTGGGTGGGAGCTGCGGGGCTGGCAGAGCCAGCGCCTGCTCTTTTGCAGGTGGCGATGCCTTTTTGTGTTTCTGACATGATTGCACCGGCGTAACAACACTGACGAGGCTTTTTTTGACAGTGCTTCCTGCTTGTGCTGATGGCTCTCCACCCCCTCACTGCAGATGGATTTAGGCTGCACGGATCTGGGCATGATGCTTGGGAGGAATCCCTGGGAGTGCTGCACTCTGTCTGCCAGCCCAGCCCTGCCCTTGCTGGGCCACGTGGGCTCCCTGCTCCCAGCACAAGGGCGAGGTTTCTGCAGGTCCCTGTGTCACTGACACCCAGAGGAATGACCACATTGTTGCTCCAACACTTTCTGGTCCTTCTCTCTCCTGGCTGCCCCCAGTCCTGGTGCTGGTCAGCGCTGCCACGTCCCCATGCTGAGCACTCTGGGGTGTGCTGCAATCCACGTGCCCGCTCGTGCTGGAGTCACCCAGCACAGAGGTTTCCCTGGTGGTGTTAAAATTCCTCTCAGGATACCAGGACATTGCCTGTTCCATCGAGGCACCCTGATGCACCCCAGTGCACACTGCTGTCCGGCAGCGGGGGAAACGGGGCTGGCAGCAAAGTCTGCTCATGGCACCAGCCCAGGGATGAGCACTGAGGACTGGTCTCCCACGGCCAGAACCTCCTGGCACCTGGGCACAGCGAGGGAAGCTGCCCAAACAGAGTGGGATGTATTTTCTGCTCCCCAGTAAACGACTGGGGGGATATGGGGCAGTGGCAAACCCATTCCCACTGCACCGCTCCTCAGCCAGGCTCCTGCAGCCTGCAAAATGCAGGTCCCATCCCTGCTTGGTCCCTGGAGGGCTCAGCTTTGCCATGTCCCACGGGTGGCTGGTGGAGCCACCAACAGAGGGGCAGAGGGAAGGTCTCCCCTGGGGAGCAGGGCAGAGGGAAGGGTGCTGCTCCCTCAGGGCTTCGGGAGGGCGGTGCCAGGTGATGCCAGAGAGCTGCTCACTGCTCCAGCCTGGGCTGCACATTCAGGTCTTGGAGTTTTGGGGACACTCAAGGCTGGGGGTGCAGCTCCAGCCTGCCTCCAGGTGACTGAGGCAGGAGATGGGATGTCTGATGAGTCGCTCCTTCTGCAGGCTCCTCCCCAGGCCCACCGTGGGCAGCTGGGACAGCCAGGGCGCCGGGAGCAGGGACGGACGTCAGCGCTGCTGAGACATCTGGAGAGAGGTGATGAGCATGGGTGGGATGACAGGAGGCTTGTCAGCCCTCCCCCCCCATCCCTGTGCTGCCATCCCTCACCCTACCCTTCCCCACCCTGCCAGCAGCTCCCGGGATGCACAGGCTGGGCCCCCACACCGACACTGCTGCCGCTCCCCACCCCGAGAGCTCCTGGGAGGATGTGACAGCCTGGTCAGGCCGGTGACACAACATCTGCTGCACATCCCATCTGGCTCAGCAGCACCTGGAACAGGGGATGTGCCCCAGCAGAGCCTTGCCAAGGAGCTGTGCCAGCCCCTGGGCTGGGCAGGGTTATGAAAACGGGTAAAGATCTGGGTTATGACAGTGGGTAAAGCAGAATCTGGACAAAAGCTTGTCTGCTGCAAAGTTCAAAAGCTCAGGCTAAAATCACGGAACCGAAGAGTATCCTGAGTTGGAACAGACCCACAGGGATCATTGAATCCAACTCCTGGTGCTGCACAGGACACCCTAACGATCCCACCCTGTGCCTGGGAGCATTCTGCCTCATCCCATGAGGAAATGAAGAGCTTGCGTGGAGTGGAGCAGCAAATACTGGGGGTTCCACTTAGCACCCAGCAAATGACAAGACTCTGAGCTTTTGACCCTGGAAGAATTAGAAAGCTATTCCCAGATCCAACTGGAACCTGTAAATGGGATGCAGAGTCAGAATTGAGGTTGTGTGGGTGCTGGCACCTCCACACGTCTGTGGGGATGTAGGACTCTGCTTCCAGGAACCTGAGCCTGCCTTTCTCGAGAGCCCTGCACCCACACAATGCCCTCCTTCCTGTCTCTCTCCCAGCTTTACCAGGCTCCCCTTGATTCCTGCTGCTGCTTCTCTCGGTGCTACCTCCAATCCAGCCCGGAGCTCCTAGGGTTAACATAGAAATAACAAATGCACCATTTGCTTGTGATTTCTGTGGGTTTAATGTTTAAGCATTTGTTCTATGTGGTGTCTCTTAGTTTGGGTTGCACTTAGCAGTCTTGGTGATAAGATAAAAAAATCTTTATGTGGGATTTTCTAAGTTTAGAGAAACCCAAACACTACGAGACATGAAAGACAGGCTGAGAGAAGCGCTGGGTGGCTTGGCTGGAGGCCTCCGTACTCAGATCCTCCTCTGCTTTCTTTCCTTACCATCCTCCAGCATCTCCCTCCTCACTGCCTGTTCTCCTGCTCCCACCTCAGTTTCCCATTCATCCCTTTCCTCCCTGCTTCTCTGGTTTTCCTGTCACGAGTTTGGCCTGAGCTGACAGTGGAGGGCAGAGAAGGAAAGGTAAATATCAGCCTTGTTCTTGAATCAAAGCAGGCTTTCCTAAAGCTCCGAAGGCAAACAGAGGCAGTTTCCTCAGAATTCTGGATCCTCCCTCCTGGCTGCAATATCTCCAAGAAATGCTGGTTCCTGGTGTCCTTCCCGAGGCACAGCCAGCAAGGTCCCCCTGCCCCCTGGCTCCTGCTCCCTCTGCTGCTCTCAGCAAACCCCTGTGAGACCCAGCAGCCACCAGCCCTTCCTGGACCACAGTGCTTGGAAGCTGCAGGTATCCAGAAACCCCAGCACCCTGAGAGCCCTCTGTTTCTCTCTCTGTGTGTCCCATTCCCTCCCTCAGGTCCCTTCCCACAGCCAAGCACTGGGTCTCCTCTCCATGGTTTCTCCCGTGGAAGGAGGAACCACCTCCTCCTCCTCCTCACCTTCACCTGCTCTCCATGCCCTGGTCCCCACACCATCTCTTTGGAAGCCCAGTGGTGCATCAGTAGTGGAGCCAACTTTTAGGCAATCAAAGCTTTCCCAAGTCACTGAGGTCATGGCATGTGATGGTAGAGACATGCAGGAGCCGTTGGTGAAGTCCAGCAAAAGCTGGGATAAATTCCTCCTGAGCTGAGGAGCCAGGCAGGTTCTGCAGGGCGTGGTTGCTCTGTCGCGCTCAAGAACTTGTTTGAGATACCCTGACCTGCAAGGAAGAGCAGGAAAAGTCGCTCTGCTGTGCTTTGGTGCACCCTCAGCACCGGGCTGAGACAGGACAAAGACAGCAGGACACCCCTGTGGGGCTGAGGAAACCCACAGAGCGTGCGGGAAGCCCAGGGTTTTATAACCCACCAAGGTTAGGAGAGG
The DNA here is from genome assembly GCA_013400235.1 of Oriolus oriolus. Lineage (NCBI taxonomy): Eukaryota > Metazoa > Chordata > Aves > Passeriformes > Corvidae > Oriolus > Oriolus oriolus. The sequence continues at coordinate 23,179 of VXBT01000556.1, forward strand.
GAAGGGCTGAAGAGGGGCCATCTAAGGAAGCCCAAGCAGCGTCCCCTGGCCCCTGCACCGTGCGATGGGAGCTGCAGGCTGGGAGCACCCCCCATCTCAGAGGTTTGGCGGTGCCCAGTCTGGTTCTGCAGCCCCACACGCAGAGCAGGTGCCACCCAGGCCCTGTGGGGCACCTCGTTAGCACTGATTAAGGTGTACCCATCTCCTGCGAACCTGGGTGCTGCCCTGAACACCCCCTGCTCCCCCAGCCTGTCTGCTTAGCAGGGGTGCCCCAGCCCTTGGAGCATCTTTGAGGTCCTTCCTCCTTTTTTCGCAGTGCCAGGCGCCGCCCGGAGCCTGCCCAGCCATCCCTCATCCATCAGCCTGTGCCACTCTCGGAGTGCGGGAGGAGAGGCAGCGCAGATGGCACGAGGGAAACAACAACACACACAATCTGGCCAGGGAAAGCTGATGGGAAGCAGAGCCCTCAGGAGAGCGGAGCAGGGCGGGAAGTGCAGGTCTGTGCACCGGGGGAATGGCGGAGGGTGGTCCCCAGCTCGGAGCAGCTGAGCCCAGGACACGTTTCTGACGCGGGTTCTCAGCTCCCCGGCCCCTCCAAAGGGCCTGCCTGTGTGAAGGTTGTTGTGTTCCAGCCGAGAGAATTTGTGCTGCTGCATCTACGGATTGTAAAACTGAGGCTGAGCCCCCACCTCACCTCCCCATCTGTGCTTTGGGGTCTCCACCAGGAAAACAGGGCAGGAGCCACAACTCTGCCTCCCTTTAAAATCCCGTCTAAGCTGTGCAAACCCTGCATGTTCACAGCCCATGCCCTAAAGGGAGAAACACTGGGGTGTTCCTCTTCCCAGGGCTGTGTCCCAAAGCAGGTGCTGAGTGTGCCTGGGAGGCGGCCTGGGCAGTGGTCACATTCCCAGCTGGAATACTGGGAACGGAGCAGCACAGCATCCTCGGCATAAAGCTGCAGCCCACTCAGAGAAGGCAAAATCTGGCAGGAAATTACAGGCATTCCAGGAGCAGACACGCTGCTTGGAGCATGGCCATGTTTGAGCAGCTCTCAAAGCTGTCAGAAAACAGGCAAGAGTTAAATATGAGACATGAATGAGAGTCCAGAGGGAGAGGGAAAACAGAGGGAGATGGGAGAGAGGCTGAGTGCCAGATGCTGGCTGTCAGAGGGGTTCCTGTGCATGGAAATGCAGTGACACGGCCAGACAGAGACTGGGAGCGGGCTGGGAAGGTCCAGTTGGGAGCCAGGAGGTGCCAGGCCGAGGGCTGGCCGGGCCTGTTTGTTCCCTTGGCACTTAGCCATGTTTTTAGTGACACTCGTTAGTTTTTTTTCTATGAATCTCTGCATCATTCCATGGATGGGGAGAATGCCCTTGGTGAGAAACCAAGGAGAGGACGCTGTCCTTAGTGTGAGGGTGATGCCTAAGAGACCAAGCTGGAAACAGAGACCAGACAGGGGTAAGGGAATAAAGGTGGATATTTATTGGAAAGGCCTTCAGAGGCACACCCTGGGCAGGCCAAAGGCTGCACCCGAGATGGACCCCGAGTCACGAGTTCTTCACACTGTTACAGGTTTGGTCCATTTGCAGATCAGCATAAATTGGCCAATTAAACTTTAGCTAATGATGGAACTGCCCCTCAGCTCGCCCCCCTTCTCAAGGTGCTGGGTTACACATTTTGGGCCTGGGACGGGCTGGGTGTCCTTGCAGAGCAGGCCTGGAGAGGCTTTGTTATGTCTGTGTGAGCATGAGAGAGCAGCAGCTGCCAGGCTGCAAGGCAGCTCAGAGTCACATACTAAGCAGTACAGAATTTGAAAAATATAAGAGTTAAAACCTAAGGCATCAAGGGGGCAGCATGAATGTGTGGATCTCTGCCCTGGAATGGATAATGAACCAGGGAAGAGTCCTGTGTGTCCCCTACAGACGCCTGCATTGGGAAGCAGAACACGAAGCTTTCTTCAGCCAGCTGGAAGATGGGCCCTGTTTGCAGCCATGGTCTTCCCAGGAGACCTTAACCCCCGTGGTAGCAGCTGGAGGGCAGCACAGCAGGGCACAGGCAACCCTGGAGGCTCCTGGAACACTCTGGGAACAATTTCCTAGCACAGGTGGTCGAGAAGACAAAGAGGGAAAATGCTCTGATGGATCTGATACCTAAAAGCTTGGAAGAACTGGTGAGGGGTGTGAAGGATGAGGGGCAGCCTTGGCTGGAGAGACCACGGCACGGTGGAGTTGAGAGTCCTGAGAGAAGGGAGCAGAGCAAAAAGCAGGCTCACAAACCTGGACTCAGGAGAGCAGACTTCAGCCTCTTGAGGGACCTGCTTGGAAGAGTCCCACCGGATCCAGTCCTGCAGAGAAAAGGTGTCCAGGAGACACGATTCATTCTCAAGGATCAACTCCTCCCTCCCACCCTGGCAAGCAGGGAATCAAGCAAAGGCAGCAGGGAATTGAACAAGGAGTACAAGGACACTGTGTGAATGCAAATCCAGCTGTGCTGGGATGGGCACAGGACAGACAAAGTCCACCTAGAGCTGAGTGTGGCAGGGAACAAGAAAGGCAGCAAGAAAGGCTTCTCCAGCTGCACCCGTGGCCGTGAAGGAGATGGAGGCACTGGAGCACCTCTCCAGTGGGGAAAGGCTGAGAGAGCTGGGGCTGCTCAGCCTGGAGCAGAACAGGCTTGTGAGGGACCTTATTAATGGATAGAAATAACAGGCTGGGTGCAAAGGGGACAGAGCCAGGCTCTTTCCAGTGGTGCCCAGCACGAGGACAAAAGGCAGCAGACACAAACTGAAATACAGAAAATTCTTCCTAAGCATCAGAAAGAGCCATGTACTGTGAGGCGGCTGAACACAGGAGTGGGGTGCTCAGAGGGGCTGCAGAATCTCCACCACTGGAGCTGCTCAAAGCCCAGCTGGAGATGGCCCTGACCAACCTGCTCCCCTCAGCTGTGCTTTGCGCAGGAGTTTGAATCATGGGATCATTCAGGTTGGAAAAGCCCTTTAAGGTCACTGAGCCCAACCAATAGCACAGCACTGCCAAGGTTACCACTAACCCATGCCACATCCACAGGGTTGTTAAATCCCTCTGGGAATGGGGACTCCACCACTGTCCCGGGCAGCTGTGCCAGTGCCTGACCACTCATTCTGTGCAGAAAGGTTTAGTGCTGAAGAGTTCCAGCATTGCCTTCCAACCTCAGCAGTTCTGTGGATCTCTGTTGAATCAAGAGACTGTTTAATGTCACCAGATACATAAAGAAAGGGCTGTGGGTTCTCTGTGGAAGAGGCCACTCTGCTGGAGGTGTTCCCAGCTGTATCTTCCATCCCTTCAGCCCTGCTGATCCATGGCTGTGATGTGCAGGATCCCAACTCCAGCCTCCCCTGGAGAGACGGATCCGTGTCCTGCTGCCAGCACAGACCCAGCCCAGCCGTGCTGTGAGCTCCAGGCTGTGCCATTCCAGGCTGCCATTCCAGGCTGTGCCATTCCTGCCACCTCCAGCCTGTGCCATTCCAGGCTGTGCCATTCCAGGCTGTGCCATTCCTGCCACCTCCAGGCTGTGCCATTCCAGGCTGTGCCATTCCTGCCACCTCCAGGCTGTGCCATTCCAGGCTGTGCCATTCCTGCCACCTCCAGCCTGTGCCATTCCAGGCTGTGCCATTCCAGGCTGTGCCATTCCTGCTGGGACACCCCTTGCCGAGGAGCCGCCCTGTCACACGTGCAGTGGCAGCAGCGTTTCCAAAGGCTCCTTGCCAGGTTTTAGGCTGCCGTCAGCTGAGCAACTCAGGAATTGTTTTCCCTTTCCCTTCCTGCTCCAGGGTCTGTTTTTCAGGATGGAAAACACCCCCAGAACAGCCCAGTGAGGTTCAAGGGGTGTGGAGGGAGCCCAGCTCAGATCTGTCACACAAGTGACTCGTGTTGCATTAAAACAGTGGAAGTGTTGGCCTGAGCCATGCTCAGAGCCGGGGTGTGCGAGGGCCAGGGGTGTTCTCAGAAAGGCAGGACAGCTGAGGAACAGGGCACAGAGCCAGCAAGGAGGGAGAGGGGCTCTGATGCCTCCGTGCGCACTCCCAGCCGGAGAGATCAGTCCTGGGCAGCGGCTCTGAGGCTTGGGGGTGACCCTGGTAGGGAGATGGGCTAATGCTGCACTGACACAGCAAAACCACCGTGGATGGAACTGAAAAAACCCACAATCAAGCCTGGCCAGATGTGCTAGAGCTCCGGGCTGGGAGAAGAGGAAATGTAGAGGTAATTAAGGCCCATAAAAGAACACGGAAAAAGCCAGATCCGTCTTAAATGAGGGCAAAGGGGGTTAACTGCAGTCATTAAGGGGAATACTGATGAGAAAAACAGGGCACTTTGTCCTGTTTTGATCTCATTTCTGCTCACACCGCAGTTGAAATCAGCACGTGTCAATGGGCTCTGCTGCCCCGTCACCCCCTCGTGTCCCACCGTGGGGGGAGACTGAGGCACAGCGAGGGGCTGGAGCAAACACCGCTCTCCACCTCCTGTGAACAGGGCTGTCCACAGGGCCAGGGCGCTCAGGGGTCAGCAGCAGCAGCTCTGTTACGTTTGCTCTCCTCCGCCCTCACAACAAGGAGGGTGACACAGGGGCTGGAGCAGCCCAGTGCTGCCAGCCACACCCAGCTTCTCCAGGGAAGGAGGGCAGGGCCTGCTCATCTCCTCCCACCTCTTTGGGATGATTTGGGATGATCCCAAAAGCCCGCAGAGCTCTGCACCTGCCAAGGTCCCTCCCGTGCAGATAAAGGAGCTTCTCCCAGCCCAGGATGGGAACATCCCACGCTCCTGTTGCCCTGGGCACAGTGGTTGGGAGAGACAGGAGTAAAACCAGCATCCAGCCGTGACCAGACTATCCCAATACCCAAAAACTTGGAAGAACTGTTAAATCCATGATTTTAACAGCCTTACAGAGTTTTCTGGGCCGCTGCTTTTCCGGCTGGCTCTCCAAAGGCACGGCCTCGGGCCCCAGGCACATGTGCAGCAGGGTTGCAATCGTGGTGCTTCCAGCTTTCAAGAGTTCCCAAGTCAGAGTCCAGGCTCTCAAAACCAGGAGTTATTTTGAACAGAGAAGGCTGAGGACCTTTTTAATTCCTCTCCTTATTTCTAAGACTGCAATTTTCAATCACCTCAGAGGTTCAAGAGCACAAGCACTGGAGTCCTTTGCCAAGGAAAAGCCCTCAAGGTGAAGTTGAGCTCTCTGTTTCTGTGGAGAAGCACAGACATCATCCGCTGAGACGTGGCTCTTGCTCCTCCTTGCCTGGAGTTTCACCCATGCTGACAACTGACCCAGCCCTGGGTTTGAGAGGTGGCGTGGTGGCAAATCCCCTCTCCTGTGCAGGGCCAGCAGGAGCTGAGCTGGTGCCACCAAGATCCCTGCTCAGCTGCATTCCAAGAGCTGCCCAAAGCAGTCCAGCAGGTCAGGTCAGAAGAACAACTCCCTTTGACAGTGTCCCATCAGTCTGGGTAAGGGATCCCAGTCTGCCCTTCGTGTGGGTGCTTGTGAGTCACCCACCAGTGCCAGGGAAGTTTCACTGCGCCAGAGGAGCACGTGCTGTGCACAGAAACAGCTCCAAAACAAACAACCAAAAGCCTGGAATTCATCAGCTTTGCATCCTTGTGGCTCTCAAGCTCAGGAAAAAGCTATGAAGGGAACCCCCTCCTGTGAGGTCTGAGCAATTGAGGGTGCACTGAGAATAATCCATGTGCAGGGAAGCTTTTACCCCAACCCCAGGTGAGGAAGTGGCCCCCAGGGGCTGGCCGTGCTGCAGGGTGAGGCTGGTGGTCCCACAGAGAGGGCAGTGGCCCAGGGCACAGGGTGACAATGCTCAGGGGCCATTTCAGCTCTGCAGGGCAGCTGAGCAGGGCAAACACCATCCCCTCTGCCTGAAGTGGGGTGAGGAAGAGGAAGGAAGGACCACACCTGGTTTGCTTTTTTTGTTTTGGTTGAATTCTTTCCTAAATCAGAAGCTGGGTAAAACAGTAGAAGACTGGAACGTTCATTTTGCAGTGAAATGGGGTAAATTTTGCCGTGTTGAAGGCAGTGCACAAAATCCCAGTGACAGGAAGGGCTCACTGAGAGGGTTGGGATAACGAGGCTGTGCATTAAAGGGCTTGAGAGGATGAGCTGCTCTGAGGAGCCGAGTGTTGCTTTCACTCCCTCTGCTTCCCCAGGCAGCAGGGTTGTCATCTGTAGCTGTGCTTGTGCTTGCCCTCCGGTGACTGATTCCTGTGCTGCTCATGGCTCCAGGGCTGGATGCAGATTTTCCCCAGCAGCTCACGTGGAGCACCCACAGCTTCCCCTGGGGCAGCTGGGGGTGCCCAGTGCCAGCACCCAGTCCCTGGGCTCCCCGGGCTGGGAACCAAATCTGTGCTCGGGCTCTGGGGAGCTCCATCAGTGCCCCTCTGCCAGCAGAACCCGCTGCTCCCAGGAGCCTGGGAAGCGGCTGGCAGCTCCCTCCTGCCCTGCCCTGCCCCAGGGGTGCCAGCACCCCCTTGCCTCCCCGGACACTCTGGAGCTGGCACTCCCATTGGAAAGGGGCCTCTGCAAGTGACAGCAGGGTTAAAGCAAGGCTCTGTTTCCCTGTGCCCAGGCTGCTCTCCAGAGCTTCCCTGTGCCTCTGCCTGGGTGGCTGGCAGGCAATCTGCAGATGCTTGAGCAGGCAGAGAGCTGCCAGCACCACAGCCTTGCTGGCTCTGCGCGGGGAAAACTGCCCCTGGGAAAAGCAGGGCACCTGCAGCCTGCCCCCTGGGCCAGGAGGGCTGTGCAGGAACGCAGGCTTAGCTCCAGACCCATCACCCCGGTGTGGCTCCCTCCTGGGAAGCACTGCTGGCTGTGTCGGAGCCCTGAGCGCCTCGAAACACCTGGTGAGAGCTCATCCAGAGGGGAAGCTGAGGCAGGAGTGAAGAGGCTCGGCCAAGGGATGCCTTGAACCTCACAGCAGTGTTCCAAATAATGTGTAGATGTGGCTCTTGGGGACATGGGTTAGTGGTGGACTTCGCAGTGCTGGGTTAATGGTTGGACTCGATCACCTTAAAGGGCTTTTCCAGCTTTAATGATTCCATGATTTGGTGGGGTTTGAGTTCCCTTCTGGCCCAGTTGCCCCAAAACACAACCCCTGGCACTCAGCATGAGCCACACTCTGCAGCAGAGCCCCCTCAGCCCGGCCTCAGCGCTCTCCTTCCTGACAGGGGAGAGGGAAGGAATCCCTGGGAGCCCCGGAAGGGAGCAAGCACGACAAGCAAATCCTGGTTGTTCAGATGTGGGGTTTGCTGCGTTCTCCTTCTCTCTCGGTGGGGAGGGATTAGCACCAGCCAGACGAGAGACCTGCCACGGCACTTCCAGCCCAGCCTCGAGCTCACTTGCAGCCAGGACGATTTCAGACAGACCAGCACCTGCCTGCAGCACCCTCCAAAAAACTAACAAAAAAGGAAGGGGGGAAGAAGCTGCTGTCGAAGTGTTTCCTGCACAAAGAGAGGCTCTCAGCTGACACTGCCAGACCCCCACAGCCGTGTCCCCATGTCACCCGGGAGTGCTGCCAGCGGGATGGCACTCCCACAGCTCCTCACAGCCTGCCAGGCACGCACAGAGCAGGCCCCGCGTGGCCCCTGCCCCGGCACCCTGCAGGGACACGTGCCACGGGGCAGGGTGGCTCAGGACACAGCAAAACGCAGCCTGGAGCTCTGGGAAGGAGCTGTTTGGGGTCTCTGAACAGCTCGTTTTGTTCTCAGCTGGTACGGGGGCTCTTTCCCTGGGATGCTGCTCCTGTCTCCCAGGGCTCCCTTTCCAACCTGCCTCTGCCACAGCAAGGTGTGGGGGGAATATTTTGGGTGAAAGCCAAGCTCTTCAGCAGCCTCCAGGGTCAGAATGCTGGAATGGTTTGGGTGAGAAGGGATCCCACAGATCATCTCATTCCACCCCCTGCCATGGGCAGGGACACCTCCCACTGTCCCAGGCTGCTCCCAGCCCCAGTGTCCAGCCTGGCCTTGGGCACTGCCAGGGATCCAGGGGCAGCCACAGCTGCTCTGGGCACCCTGTGCCAGGGCCTCACCTCCCTCACAGGGAGGAATTTCTCTCCAGAGTCCAATCTAAGTCTACACTCTTTGAGTTTAAAGCCATTCCCCCTGTCCCATTGAGCAGCTCCAGCTGGGATCAGGAGCCCTGCAGGCAGCAGGGCCGGAGGGCAGCGCTGTCACCCCCCGGACCACGCTGGGACAAGCTCCGGGCAGGGCTGGGGCTGGGACTCCTGCAGGAGTCAGGGTGATCAGCCACGGCAGAAAGTGGGAATTGCTCCAGGTGTCCAGGGGCAGGCAGGAGCTGGGGTGATGCCCCTTCCCACCCCCATCCTCTCAGAGCTGACTGGTGCTCTCCCAGCACCAGACTGGGAGGCCGCAGTCCTGCAGGTGCCACGTCCCCACACACACGGCACACAGGGCTGCTGGGGCTCTTTGGGCGAGCTGAATTTGTCAGGATAGGGCACCAAAGGCTCCTTTCCTGTTTCTCCACCTTGCAGCTGCTGCTGTGAAGAGCAGGAGCATCACTTGGTGTGTGGGGCTGCACCAGGACGGGGAGAGGCAGCCCGGCTGTGCAAGGGCAGGTGGCACGGAGGTGACGGCAGGAGCTGTGAGCAGAGACACAGCTGGGGGGTGTAGGGGGTGGGGGCAGAGGCGGATGCCAGCCCTGCCCATGGCTGTGCCCCTCCAGCTGCAGGATAACAGCGCGACACCCAGGCTGGGGGGGTCTTGCCAACACCAGAGCAAGGCCAGTGGTTCTTGCTCCCAGCTGCGGAGTTATCCAGACACCCGCTGGGAAATGAGTGGCAGTCCAAGAGCTCAGAGCCTCTGAGCCCCTTTTGGGCTGTCTCTGCCCATTCTCAGTGCTGCAGGCTGCCAGGAGCAAAGGCAGCCTCGTGAATGCTGTGCCACAGGTTCATCCTGTCCTTTCCCCTCTCCTTTCCTTTATCCTTTCCTTTCTTGTTTCCTTTCTCCTTTCCTTTATCCTTTCCCTTCTCCTTTCCCCTCTCCTTTCCCTTCCTTCAGCATCCACCCTTCCTGGTGTCCCTCCAGCCCCAAGCAGCTGTGAGATTTCCAGTGCAGACACCACTGATTCAAACCCCCGCCGGCTCCCTCGGAGCAGCCGTGCCCGGCACTCCGGGCAGGCTCTGGGCTTCTCCAGAGGCTCCCAGGGATTGCCCCACTCTCACTGACCTTGCAGCCCCAGGGCTGCAAACAAAGGCAAGGCTCATTGTCCCTGTTTTACAGGGAAGGAGCCTCATCTGGGTCCCCGCACTGAACCTGGCTGCAGTCTCCCGCTCTATTTGTCAGTGTCAGAAAAACCTGGCACACCCCAGCTGGAATTGTACCTGGCCAAAGCAAAGCAGTGACTGCAGATGCTCACATCCATCATCCCGAGCCCATCCCTGCAGGGACCAGGCCCTCTGAGGGCCACACTAAATGCTGAGGGTTGAGGAGAGAGTTCAGGCAGGAAAGAAATCAATAAATTGTCATTTTAGAAGCAAGTCACAGTGGGAGAGGCCTCCTCATCATTTGGGCCCTGCAGGACAACAAAGACACTGAGGGGGCTGGAGTGTATCCAGGGCAGGGAACGGAGC
>VXBT01000563.1:6149-58589 GCA_013400235.1 Oriolus oriolus
GGCTGGGGAGGGGGCGGCGGGGGGGGGGATGGGGGGGGGGCGGGCTGGTGAGGAGGCGGGCAGGGCTCCGCGTCCCCCTTCCCCCGCCGTGCCTGGGGGGAGGGGGCTGTTTCCAGGCGCGTGCCTGATGTCGGAGGGGGTCTCGGGGCTTTGTGTGCAGAGACAGCCTCGCCCTCTAGGCTGGGTGAAGGGCTTAATGAGCTCTGCGAGACGTACCGAAGCCTGCCAGGGAAGCGTGTTTCGCTTTCTACACGCGATGTTGGAGCTCCCTGGAGGCCCGCGGCCCTGCGCTGCTGTTCGGCCGCGGTGGGGGCGTTACATCGGGGCACTCGGACACCGAGCGGGCTCCAGTGCTGCCGCATAATCAGCCGTCAGTGTTTCGGTGAGTGCAGGAGGTGGGGAGGCGTTGAGAAACTTGTGGGAGATTTCTAGGGTAGTTCAGAATTAGCCGACAGGTACTGTTAGACCCAGACATGCATCAGGCATGTTTTATGCCTCGATTTCTTTCAGTTGTAAAGGCAGCAAATGTAACACTTTTTCATCCCATTGACATGTTGCCCTTAGGTGTTCTAATTTATTGCTAATGATGTAAGATCACAGTTTCCCTTAGGTGGTTCCTCGTTCTAAATGGACTGCTTACCCTGCTGCTCCAGCAGAAACAGCTGCAGGTGGCTGTCTGCCTTGTCATTATTACACTTGGATGAGCTTCCACTGAGTATCAAGAAGACTTGGTCTCTCCAAACATCACGCTGTCTCCAGCTGTCGGTTTGAAGTTTCCTATGACAGTTGTAGAGGAGCAGCCTTAGAGCTGCAGGAGAAATAGTGGGGAGGAGCACCGTGTCAGCACCGTGTCAACAGAGAAAGGCAAGGGAAGCGTGTACAGGGACAAAAAGTGTAACACAAGCAAACTGACTTGAGGCAGAACTGGTTGTAGGTCCATCTACAAAGGTCTTTGGAAGCAAACATGCATACAAATTTACAAAACAAACAAAAATGTCTTTCAGAGTTAGAAACGCCTTTAAAAATGCTGGAACGATTCCATGCATGAGCAATATTTTAGTTGCTCAGGGAGGAGACAGTGTGTGCACTTCCTTGGAGAAGTCATTTGCCTGACATTCAGCCTGATCCAGTGGAGAAGTATGAGAGCATAAGTTTATTCTCATCCAACACTAAATTAACACAAGGCATCATCTCCCAGAAGATGAGTCTGTGCAAGGCAGCTACTCTTATTTCTCACTGTATGCTTTGTAATCTACTGGCTTACAGCCCTTGATGGAAATAGAATATGGTATATTTGCCCAGCAAGTTTGGACTAGGATGGCCAGATTTGTAAATGGCATTAATTCTAGTGACAAGAGATGTGACTGTTTTATATATTCATCCTAAATCATGGGCAATATAATGGGTCTCCTCAGTGAAAGTTAACGTCCTGACAGAGCGTATGGTGACGGTGGTGGCATAAGTGCTGTGTGTTCTTGTTGATGCAGTTCTGGGCACTCACGGGGCAGCCACATGGTTGGCTGAGCACTGCCCTTGCTGCTGTCAGGTGTTTGGCTGCCAGCTGTTGTGGCACCGTCATGTTTCTGTGCAAGTTCTAGTCCTCCAAAGACAGCAAAACTTAGAGGCAGTCTTTCGCACATCTTCGTTCCTTTACTAATATTTTGGCAACTGTAATGCTAAAATGTTTTGGCAATTAATTTTCAGTCTCAGACGTGGGGCACTGAGACACAAGTACATGAAACAAAAATAGAGCAATTGTAAAAATTTACTTATTGTCATGCATATCACAAAATACGGATATGTAATTTTAAAAAATTTTTGTTTTCCTGCTGTAGTTTAACATGCAGTTAATGATAAACATAGTTTGGCTAGATTGATGATTTTTTGTTCCAAAGTGCTTAATAAAAATGGAAATCAAGCTCCTGGTATTTCTAAACACCTAATGCAACTGTTGAGACACTAAATAGTCCAACCCCTTTTATTTTCTTAAGAAGGTAAGATGACTTTGTATTTATGCATTTGATTAGTGGAGGTTATTGCTCTTAATGAAGTTTGAAATTTTCAGAGGGCTAGTGGAGCAATCAAAAAGAAGCAAGCCTGTGATGATAGGAGGGGTTGATGTGAATAAGGGGATTTCGCTTAAACTGTTTCATAAAGATCCTGCTCCTGACGCCTTGATTATGCAAGGTCACTCATAAAGTAATTGAATCAAGTGAAATGGTGAATGTACTCGATGAAATTTAAGCCTCATATAAACTCTTTGAGGTTCAAATGGATTTGGATCACTACTGCTTAACCCAAAATCCTGTTTAAAATATGGGATTATACACTGTAAAAATCGAAGACCTCTTAGCAGCTGAGGAAACCTCTTGCGGAAACAAACAAAATGTAAATCATTGTTTGTTCATAAAAAATTGATTAATCTTGCCTGTTTTGCTTGTCTGCATAGAGAAGTTTAGATCTGTCTTTACTTTTGATTTCATAAGGACCTTGCTGTGGGCAATAATAGATGGTAAAGAGTGCTGGTTATCGCTATTCTTTTCTGTTTTGTATAATACAGACATTTTCATACCCCATTATGAAATTGTCTGCAGCCTTGTCATGGCAGAAGAAATAGTTTTCTTAACTGTTAAAATTACATTGTTTTACATTTAATGCTCACATTAGGGGCTGTGAATTTGACAGAACACTTGATACTGTGATTGAAGTTGATACTGGAATGTCACATGTTTCTTTAAATCTACATTGTAGAGTTGATCAGCTCATTTTTAGCTTTTAATTCTTTAAATGCATTTAGATAAATATACAGAAGTGTAAATTGAAAAAGTAAAGAAGCTACAACTATCAAACAAGCAAAGGAACTTTGGCACTACTGTTTTAATAGCAGCATTAGCTATTAAAACAGCATTACAATATTAGTGGGACTAATTTGGGACTGTTTATAGTTTTGTTTGATTGTTTTTCATCTCTGTGGTTACTTAAATCCAGATATGCTTTAAGTTTCAAACACTTCAGCGTGAGACAATCTTCAATGTGTAATGTATGTGGTAAAATATTAAAAATATTTCAGTGAATTTAGATTGAGTTTCTTGTCCATATGCTTCTGAATACTGTTTAATGTGCTGAAACTTTCTTCCTGGTAAGGTACTGAAGGTTGCAGGTGGGCACATCTGTACTTGCACACTGTACTGAGCTCTGCACAGACCCATGGAGACTTTGCTTTAGGCCTGATGATTATTGCCTCGAGTTATCAGCGACTTTCATTATCTGTTCTGTGGGTATTCCTGTTTAGCTGTTCTTGAACCAGATTGGATCAAATTTAATTTTTTTCAAATTTCAATCTGAATGGGTCTTCTCTTACTAATGAATTAAAAAGGCAAAAGGGCAGAAGGGGGGACCAGAGTGGAGAAATGTTCAGAGAAGTGGTGTGCACCTCCTTGCCTGACTTGCTGGGTAAGGCTGGGTGTAGACGTGCAGCACGTTGCAGACATCCAGATAACAGTGTGCAGGGTGGCTTGCTATGCTGCTTTTAAAAAGAGAGCTGTCTCGAGTTTATTGCAGGATAAGTGTGCACACGTGGGCAATTACTGTAGATTAGTTAATGTGCTGTGAATCCACTGTAACTTCCTTTGTGGTAATGCATTACATGGTCACTCACCTAAGCTTTCTGAGGAGTTTTGTTTTAAATGTGAGCAAAACATGCAGTGCTTTTCTTCAAAATTCACTTGAAGCATGTGCATAAGAGAGTATAGAGCTTGCTGTGTATCTATTTTGTGCATGTAATTGCTCAAGAAACTTCAGAACAGCTGTGTCCTCTTTAAATGACAGTGCTATAAAAACTAGCTGAGCACTTACCCATGTTTTCATGTCAGCATAAAGTCTCCATGGTAGGGTTAAAATAGCTGACAGTTGACTGACCTAATCTATAAACAAAAGGCAGTTATTGTGTATTTAAAATGAAATTATTGGTGGGTTTTTTATACTAACTAAATAGTTCAAAGTAATAGTTTCAGTGTTTTTTAAGACCTCCGATTGGTTGTGTATCCTGACTAGTTAAAGTGGAAGGCACATACTTTTACTATTATACTCACTCTCATTCAGCAGCTATTTCTAATTTGCACCTGTTTATAATAGTGTAAGTATCTGTTCTAGCCATGCATTATCATTAGTTGGCTAAGGGCCTGTTTGCTATAGTGAGCTGGTAAAGTATAGCGTGACTATTTTAGGATAGAGCTCCACCTGAATGAAATCCCATTGCTGAAATTACATTGCAGCATTTCCCGTTCAACCACTACATTTAATTGGATTAATGTGGTTTAGGCCCCTTGGAAGTCATACAGGTTCTGATCAATTTCTGTTCCATGGCGTAAGTAAAAGAGAAATTGATGCTTTTCATTTTGTGGCAGATAAAATGTCAATTTGATTTAAAGTTGCTGGGGTTTAACCAAATTCAGACAATGTCTTCACAAACTAGGAAGATAATATGAGAAGAAGCATGTAGGAAAACCAAGGATTATGGAAGTTGCCAGTTTTATCAAGCAAAACAACTGGTAACATTAAATAATGGTTTGATTATTGTCTTTGAGATATCCATGTTTGTTGTGAAACAGATATTTGAGGACTGGAGGAAGAATCCTGAGGAAGAACTATTTCCATTTCTGTTTTCTTTTGTGATAGTTATAGCTTTTAAACATGCTTGATATTCAGATATAATGAAAGTTTTGATATGAGTTTCCTTTACTTGTCTTAATGATATTCCTGAAATTTACGACATAATCACGTATTGTTTAGGCATGATTCACATTTCTGCTACTTGTAGGTGTTAGAGCTCTCAAGCAAAGTCAGAAAGCAGAATTCTATTTTGGAACACATTTAGTAGGACACAGAACTTGTCAGCTTTTTTCTCTTTAGTGTAAGTATCAACAATGCTATGTTTGAGCACATGTGCTCTAAAAAATTTCTTACGAAAAGCTTCTCAAGTAGTGGACAGTTGTACAATTTCTGTGATAGTTCTAGGGAAGCTACATGATTGTGTTAATGATGGCCCATTTCCAGTTCTACAACATCCCTTTCAGACACCAACGCGTTCTTTTGGATGAGGAAATTAATAATGCGAGTAATTTCCAGCAACTAGCCAGGGCACAGCTACCTATCTTTATTTGCTGGGCACAGAAAGATAGTTATGTTCCAAATTGCACTTTGCAACCTCTTGGACATTCTTAATTTTCCTCAAAAATCGCATCATGTAGCTGAGATGTGCCACTTTAATATGAAGGTTTAAGAGACTGATGAAGGTTTATGAGACTGTCCACGCGTTTTTGTAGTGTTCATATCCTGGAGTTTGTATTCATAGACTGGAGTTTGCTGTAATTCATGCATCTCTTGGAACTAGAAGCATTCTGTGGAGTAGAGCTGAAAACGAATAATTACAGGCTAAGCAATGTGTATCTCAGTCAGCTACAGATGTAGCATAGGACCTTTGTGGGGTGGGGAGAAGGAAAGAAAATCTGTGGGCCACATGAGTACAGGGATGTCACTTAATTTTTTAATTGATTTTTCTTTGAACCAGTGCTGCTTTTCGGATCTTTACGTGCCCATTCAAAATTTGTCTTAAAATTTAACTTACTTAAGCCACTTCAGATAGGGTTTCCTGAAACTTCTAAATTGTCCTAAAAGAGTTTAGATTGACTCTGTTGTGTTCTTAATTATCTGTTTCCAAGACTGTCCAGTATTACTGTTTCCTGATTTATATATTTTCATTGTTCAATTTCCTTCTTGTATTTTAGGGGCATTTCTTACTGATCTGTTCTGGGATTTCAGCTTTTTCTCCTCATTATGTCTTCAGGATTTTCATCCTGCTTTTGCATGCATCATGTTTTGTGTGCTCCCAGTTAATTTCCTTTATTATACCTACCAGTTTTTGCTTAAAGCTAATGTAGCTAAAATAAATGAGCTCTAACTCCAAGTCCCTTCTACTTGCCGTCTTCTTTCTAAATCAGATTTGTGACTTCATGTTCATCTGCATGTTTTCTCTTACTCTGATACTGAGCAGTGGAAGGATTTTGATACAAAAAGACTCATCCTTTTTTTCCCCAGTTAAAGTCTTGGCTTCTTGTTTCATGCCTGTGGCAACTAGCCTCTTGTATTTTAATGTACTGGGAGATGTTCCTCAGGTGAGGTAATCCGTACACAGATATTCCACTCCTACTGCAGTGGTGTGTCCTCTTTCTTCAAAGCCTTTTCTGACTCAGCTGTGTCCCAGTGCAGCATGCTGCAGCTTGCCCCATTTGGCTGACATCATACATGCTTGTAGTCACAGCAGTCTTCCTGCAAAAGCTCTACCCTTTTCTGTGCTGCATCTTCCTGGAATTAACCAGTAGAGCCTCTGGCTGCTTTCAGCCTCAGGTTGGTGCTGCTGTGGTGTACTTAGTAAGAGCCAAAGGAAGGAAATATTAATGGCTGCAGCAGAATCATAGTGTCTGGTCTTCTTAGTGTTGTTTCAAAGTAGATCAAAGCTCCTGAGCTCCTTTTTATATACTGTTTTCTTCTACTTTACCTTATGTCACTGAGTTGTAGAGTCTTTACTCTGTTGTGGAGAGATTGGAGTATATGTTTCTGGTGTGTTAACATTTGTAGTATGGGTGGTAACTGTGAGCTGTCAGCTTCCTCAATCATTTTTCACTTCCTTTTTGGAAAGAGTTGATTTATAGTGGTTAAAGATGTGTGAAGGTATTCTGGTAATCTTCAGTCTCGAAGTTGCTGTGCTGCCGATCAGTGCTGTTGTATTGCTGTAGAATGCATTGACAGGTACAAATGGGATCTCTTCTGGAAGGTTCTTCAGCTAAGGAGGACCTATGTCTTTTGGGTCAAGCAGCTTGATGAGGAAGACCACTTAGCTGTGTGAAGTTATTTGCACATGCTTCATTTATCTGTTCTTTTTCTGATGTGGGAAGAGAGGAAGGGGTAATAGAGGCATCACTCTGACTCTTAGCCTTGCTCTTGGATTGTACAATTTGGATTGCAAAATCCCAATTAGGCAAAGCAATTAAGAATTGCTTTGTAGTAGAATTAAGTCAGTCTCAAAACTTGAGATTGTCTGTTCTTTGTCAGATGGGATATTAAGATCACTGCTTTATAATGAGGCTTCATAATTGCATGATGTACAAGAAACTGCCCTGAAAGAGCTGTTTTGTCACTGCATCAATGTACATGTGTGTGTTGTGAGGTAGAGGAGTTGCGTGAAATATATATGTTCTCAAGTTCTGTCTTTGAAGTCTAAGTTATGAAACAAAGGTTGATGAAGGAAAACAGTTGACTGGAAAGAGGTGGGAGAATATGCACTATATATTTGGTTAGAAAGGGAGGTGGAAAAGAGGGAGCTGTGAGCCTGGATTGCTTCAGTAAATAAACTACTTGTGAAACAAATGCAACAGTTGGGTACTCCTGAAAAGAATGTGCTGAAGCTTAAAATACCGGGTGCAGTTTTGATTAGAACAATCTTGTAGGTTTGTTGAAGGTACCCCTTTTGTGTGTTTCTCCAAGAGGACATGCACTTTAATTTCTTACCTTTTATACTGGATACTACTGTAAACACTTTGAATGTGCATAGAACTTGTCAAACACAGCAAGGCATGTCAGCTATCCAGAGAACTAGGAGTGAGTCTGGCCTATACTGGACAAAATTTGGCTTTGTTGCCTTTGACACTTCTTTCTATTGTATAAACATACCTTAGGGCAGAAAAGAGTACAGGCAAATACAAAAAAGACAGTAACTTTTAAGTGTTAGATAGTAAATGTTAAACATTACTTAACTGTATGGAGATAGTCACAGAAATTAGAGAAAGTGGCATCATTGTTTACCCAGCTGTGAAAATTGAGTGACTCTTGTGCTTTTCAAGGATCTTCAGGGCTATAAATACATGAAGGGTTTTTAGCTTCTTTTGGGCTGAGTGCCTGTGAAGATTGTAGGTTTTTCTACAAAAATCAGTTATAACAGACAACATGATATTGGCCAAAACAGAAACCCCTTGAACTACAGTAAATGGCAGTGACTATTTGGATTGTTACGAACAGCTTCATTTTTGTTTTAAAACCTGGCAGCTAATAAATATTTTCTCTCCTGGATTTGCAAGCATAGCTTGCTAATTTCAGTGTTAGAGGGAAGAGTGTTTTGGAGCTTGCTCTTAACAAAGATCAGTGCTTTATAAACATGTTTCTTGGGCAGCTTTTGTAAGAAGTGAACTTAATGGTAGTAATTACAAAAAATCTCTAAAAGCTATTGTAACACAAACAGAGTTCAAGTTCTAGAATTACAGATGAGAGATGAGATAATCTTGTAGAGATGGAAGTTGTGGGAAATAACTTGTGTTGCTATTGTGATTGGCATAAAGGGAAAAATTTTTGCTGTATATTTTGTACAGAAGCATGTGTGATTACTGTCAGATGTTCCTCAGTTACACTGTGTGGCATACAATCATATTCACTTGGAATATGAAGTCTGTCATTACTCCTAGAAGAAACTCGTTTAGCTGTTTCTACATGTGCATAATCTCTAGTTAGAGTTGCACATCTTGCAATTCACTGTTGTCTTTTGCTGAACCACATTTCCAAGTTTGATTCTAGTCCAAAGTAAGGCCTAAAGTTCCCTGGTTTGAATGTGTGATTGGTTATAACTTTTCCTTTAATCTGTCTGTTGAGAGAGGTGACATTTTCAGCTAATTTCTAAAGTCTTTAAACTGGACTACTATTTTCTTCAGTCATGGAATGTTGATGTTAAAATAAATGAATGGAGATGCTGATAGACAAAGGCTTCAGCACGTCTGGCAGAACAATATGATCTCATTGTTTCTCTCTACTCTCCTATGTGCATTATCTGTTTTTCCTTGTTGCTAATGCTTGACTGTATACCTCCTTAGGACAGAGATAGTCCCTTTGTTCTGTGTTCAAAGAATACAAAAAGATCAGGTGCTAGGATAGAAATAAATTGTTTATTGTTCAAGGCTACTGAAACAGTAGTTGTGTTTTGTGTACTTTAGCACTGCTCCTTGGCTACTAAGATGCTTATTGCTTCCTTTGTTTAGGAAAACAAGAGTTCTCTATTGCATAGTGCTTAATTTCCTTCCTTCAGGTGAATCTGAAAAGATTAATCCTCATTTGTAGGTTTATGTGACATAGTGCAATTGTCCATATGCATAAAGTGTCTGAAGTCCTTAGGCAGCCATATGTTGCCACTGTTATACTCTATCCAAAATAGTAAATTTTAGGGCCAAATTTGTGCTTCCTCTATCTTTTGAGATTGTATTATAGTGTAGAGAGAGTATAAAAACAGAAATAGCATACTCTGTGGTATTTTGTTGCATGTCTGATCTTACGCTTATTTTGTCTGTTCTCATAAATTATTTTTTTTCCCTCTTTTCCAGGTTGTATACATCTCCAAAGAAGAAACTGAATCCAGTGCAAAA
Source organism: Oriolus oriolus (assembly GCA_013400235.1). Taxonomy (NCBI): domain Eukaryota; kingdom Metazoa; phylum Chordata; class Aves; order Passeriformes; family Corvidae; genus Oriolus; species Oriolus oriolus. Next base: position 15,611 of record VXBT01000563.1, read on the forward strand.
ATGTGTCAGTCCATTAGTTTGGTGCCGACAGGTATTGGATTACCCAAGTCCTGATGTTGAATGTGCTAAAAAGTCACTGATCCACAAGCTGGAACAAACAATGTCAGGTGAGTTTTTGCGCACTAAAACCACTGGGTTGTATGTATTTATTCTGAAACAGAGTCAAGATTAGCTGATGGTTGTGAGATAAGACATCTGTCAATTACTTGTGTCTAAAGCTTTCATTATGGTTTACGAACAGTCATTAATTTGTACTCATTTTCTGGATTGTACGAATGAAATGAAAGAAGGCATTAGATCATGAGTCACGATTTCAGAGTTCTATAATACCTGCACAGTTTGGTCAGATGTTTTCAGGAAAAAACAATGGTTTTAACTTGAAAGTTTTCTTGTCTTTTTTTAAAACAGAAGCCTGTATTAAGGTATCATAATTGCTAGGTGCTTGTCAGTATGTTAGCATGAAACTTGGTTTTCTGCTAGATTACCTATTTTATTTCATCTGAGGAAATTGAGGCTTAAGTTTTTGAATACTTTGGGGAGATTATTTTGATTTCTTTTCCTCCCATTCCCAGTAACTTAAGATCTAGATACAGTCAGATTTTAAAAAATCCAGGGTTCATGACTTTTCCTTAATACTAATTATTTGGTTATTGTCAGAACTGGAGAGTGTTTGACCCTGTGAGAATGAAAGTCTGGATTCTCCATCCTTCTATTACCAGCCTTTTTTATGCCAAACCAGCAGCAAAACACTGAAGGTCTGATTAGAATTCTCTGTCCATCTGGTTTCTTGCTTTATTTTATTTCTTTGTTGGAACCTATTTTTTTAAAATTATGTTGAGACAACTTACTTTCTTGCTATTAATAGCTATTCTTTTCCTGTTTCATCTTTTTGTAGTCTACTACTGCTACACATTTAACTGTTATCTTCAGGAATTAGCAGAATGGTTGCACTTGAGCTAAGAGTGTATGAACATGCAGTTCCAGGACTGGTTCCAATGGCCACCTCCTTTCTATGGTTATACGTAAACTTTGTGCTGAGTTTATTTGACTGTAGCTTTTTTCCCGTCCTTGTATTGTTTTCTGGAGCAATTCTGTCTTTATTCTGGTTTGTACTGAAATTTCTCTTAATAAAATTTGAATCCATTTTTAATTCTTGTAAAAATTATGGGCATAGTGGTGAAAGTGCCTTTAGTGTGAGTCACTTTTGATCTTTCCCTGTTTCTTGTGCTTTTTTATGCTGCCTGGACAAACGTCTACTAAAAATTTACCTGAACAGTTAACATCATCTATGGCTTGGTACAGACAAAGACTGAGATTCTAAACAACAAAAAGCACTCAGGTTACAGGGATTTATGAACAATGATACAAGTTTGAGAATCTGAATACCTCTGAGTATTTAAGAATGGATAGCAGTTGATTGACCTAATTCTGTTCCTGGTTTAACTTCTTTCAGAACTGAGTAGAAGTATCCCAGAGGTACCACAAATTATTTTACCCTTAGGGTATCTTTAAAAATTCATAGCTGAAGCAGAATGGCAGGAAACTTCCCTGTGAAATGGATATATTTGAAAGTTTTATCATTCAAACAATGTGTTTAGGTAACTTTACCTCTTTTTTTGTTTTCCCCTAGACCTGAGAATCTGCTTCTGGCAGTGATTCTTGCAAGAATACCACAACTCATCTGTAGTACTAACAGGTGGAAATATTAATAGTAGAAAAGATGGGCACATGCTGGTTGGAGCATATTGCACGTAAAAATGAACTTTTAACAAAATAGAAAATTGTCCTTTAGAGCAACCAGCCTCCTTTACAGATCTAGGGTAGCAGGGAGCTCCACTGGAGAAGACAAGTAGTCTTTCTTGTAACTTTGTGTATATTCCCTACTCCACAACTTCAGGAGTGTCTTGTGACTTGCATGTTGCATAGTACTTGTGCCTGGACCCATCACTTAACCTGTTACTAGCTACTGGTTCAGTTCATCTATTGTGGTTCCAGTCTCCATGGATAAGGCTTTGCACACTTGTGTAACTTTGGTTCCTGAATCCTTGCTGATGCTTCTTTTGCACTGACTATTTTTACATTGTTTGTTCCTGTTGTTATGTCTTTCTAATCTTATTATCTTTGTCCTCTTTTTCAGTCTCAAATGCACTCTTGTATTTCACATTTTCTTCTTCCATCATATTTTTCATTGCATGATAATAAAGGAGGGAAGAGCAGCTTTCAGCTCCATGCTGCTGTGAGCAGTTACTGATGCACAGTGCCTTGTCAGTAGTTAGCTCAGGTTTACAATTGCAGAGCAAGTCTTGCTCAGTGTTGGAAGTGTGTTCAGACTAGAGGGAACTCTAGGTATATTCTGCACTCAAATTTTCCATTTTTTCTACAGCAGTAGAGAGATTCATGACCATTTCAGCAAAACCATAAGGAATTAGATGCTGCATACTGTTTCTGGATATTATAAAAGAAAATCTATGTTATAATAAAACTGTTGATTATCAACCCGCTCCTCTGGTGTTTTGAAAGCTAACGTGTAATCTTTTGTAAGCTAGTGTCTAGTATTAGGATCATTTTAATGTTCAAATTAGTTACCTGTCTTGCTAATTTTGTCTGACACTCCTAGTAAAGACCATGTCTCTATTTGTAAAAATAGCAATGTCTTCTTGAGTTACAGAAATCCCTGTTGGAAAACCTTTAGGAATTCTGGTCCAGAAAAATGGTTTGAATCCAGCTATTTTTTTCTGGGAAAATGTACTGTGCTGAAGAAGGTTCACATTAGCTAGGATGAAAACTACTGTATGTATCAAGTCTCACCACATACCAGAGCAAACTTTTGATACGTAGCAAAAGCATGCTAAGTTTCATCCAAAAAAATCTGTGTATGATCAAATACTTTGTATCGTTATGGATGTATACAAAGAGCCTGTTTTGAAGGCTATACAGTAGTACAATTGTTTTCTAATTTGTGGTTAGTATTTTAAAATACTTGTCTGTGTAATAAATACGAAAGAAAGAACTGTTGTGCAGACTTACATTTTAGGGATCTTTAATGACATTTTCAGCAAGAGATGAAAAGTAAATTTCTTTTTTGGTGTGAGAACAAAGACTCAATTGGAATAGATGCTTTGGGGTTCCTTTGTGAATGCCGGAAGTTGATATCAAAAGCCTCATCATAATCACCCAGAATGGAGTGACTTGTAATTGCTGGTTTTGTTTGCTGAGCTTTGTAGTAAAATGGAGATCTCCCTTTTGACACTCTATAAAATAAACTGAAGGTACCTCATGAATACTTGCTAGAGTTTAGTGAATTCACAAATTGCTGAAATTAACCCCTGTTGTTCAAGACCTGCAGTGAAAGCTGGAATATAAACCTTCCATCCTTTATCTATAACTGTCTTTTCACTCTGACTGAAACACTGGTAATATTAACTGGTTTGGAAAGGATCTTTACATGAGATGCAATTTTAGGAATTTGCTGCAAAGTCAGCTTTAATTTCTGCTGCTTTTGCTTCTGTGCTACTTTCTGCCATTGGCTAGGTTGGACGATATGGTTTTTTTGGAGGCACTCTTAAAACCTGATTAAGTGATGCAATCAGTTAAAATACTCTAGATATTTTTTAACTTAAATCTACTTTAGTAGGTCAGATAATAGTGCAGCCCCACTGTTGTTTGCACTGGACAGCTGAGGATGTAGTGACCAAGAGCAAAGGGAGTGGGAGTAGAAGCCGAACCTTTGCTGGGCTTTCCTGCTGAAAGCAGCATTTCATGCAACTGTAGTCTGTTTTGGCTTCTAATGTCAAAGCAACAATAATTTTTAGTAAAGAAATTTGGGTTCAATTACTTTTTTTTTCTGTCCACTGCTATCATATTGCTATTGCTAGCATAATGATTACTTCCCTCATTGAAGCCACTTTTCACTAAGAGAAATGTCACACAATATTTTTTAATAGCTTACTTTCAGCAGCTGAGTGAGCTGCAACTAAATTTAATGTGGATTTATGGATCATCAAGTTGGGATTTCTAGCTTTTTCATCTTAACATTTGGCAATTTAATTTGTTCTTTTATACTCCTCTGTATAAATATGCTTCCAGCAGTGAAGGAACTGATTTTTAGCAAAAGTGACTAAATATCTTTTGGATCCCACTACTCCTGTTGAAATTCCATTTTCTGTTACATCAAAAATGTAAATTTTTGAACAAAATAGTCAATTAAGTAACTAAACAAAGAATACACTTGGCAACCAGTGGAATTGCGGTTCACCAGTGTTTAAAACTCATCTGAAAATCCTTCAACATTGAAACATTTACAATAAATGGCAGAGGAAGGTACCCAATTTAGATCTTACATTGCATGAGATGTTGAAGCCTAGGGTCAAAAAATCCCAAGTCATTATAACAGAAGGTTAGCAGGAGTAAGTAGTCAATTTGCTTTAGTCTGGTAGGTTTATGGTACTCAGAAATATAAACAGAAGCATTTGCCTTACTTAACGGTTTTTCATTTTAGCATACACTTAGGGAAATTTTGTAGGTGATACTGCTTAGTTTTGTGGTGCCAGTCTTGGGGTTACTGTGGAAGTGTTGTATGATCTAGACAGGTCTGAGAGTTCTGGAGAACGTGACTTTGTGGTGCTCTGGTTTGTATGTAATTGAGTATAGGATGTATGTTAGTGTAACTGAGCTACTACTGCCCTTCTGCTTCCCAGCACCTACGCTGGACATCTCAAAGACGTCAGCTGTAGTGATCTTAGATCTGACTTCTAAAAGGAAAACACTTGTCACTATCTTGTCTTGCCCTCTTCTCTCACTCTTTTCACGTTATGGTTATATCTAAGGGTGAACAAAGCAGTGGAAAAACTTCCTGGTGACTGAGGTTTTCTACTTAAACTGCATAGTAATTAAATCACACTGAAGACATTATACAGTATTGTATTTGGTTTTTGTTCATTCAGTAAAATTCATCACTTTTCCCCTCTTTCCTGCAGCTCTCAAGAGACAGAGTTTGTACAGCAGCCCTTTCAGTGCAGTCAGTTACGCGAGCTCCTATAGTCCAAATACCGGTAGCCCCTACAGCAGTGGCTTCAACTCTCCCTCCTCAACACCAGTGAAATCTGCTTTAGTGAAACAGCTCATACCTCCTGGTACCTCAGGTAAGTCAGCGTGCATCTGGTCTTTTCCTTACTTCCTCCTCTTCCTTTCGCGAACGTGCTCAGATAGACAACATTTCCAACGACCTAGAGTAAGAAAGACTGCAGAACTTTCCAGTGTTCTGTAGGATGTGCGCAGTATTTAAGTATTTAGGTATTTATACAGTATTTAAGCTTTTTTACATAGGTTCTGGCATGAGATACATGTAAAATGTTTCGTTTGGGTGTCCATGTCCCAAAAATCACTGAAATATATTAGCAGTTAGACCGAAACACAGAGTTCATTCTGTGGCGTTCCAAGTGGCTTCTGGAATTCACCCTGTAATTGCCAGGGGTGTAAGTTCCATGGTAGGTGTTCAGAGGTTACAGGTTGGTAGTTGTGAAGTCTTTTCAACTATCCCATTGTTTATTAACTGAAACATTTGGTATGCAGTGTATCATCCATCAATACCTCTGAGATGTGAACAATATAATATAAGGAAGAAGCATGCATTCCAGTTAAGCATTGCACGAGACTTTGCAGCCAGCAGTGTAAACATTAACTTTTGGCAATGTTTTCTACTTTTATTCTGCACTGTAGATGCTTTCTTTGCATGAGAAAAATTGATGCCTGGAATGTATCTCTACTCTGAAGTCAGAGTGTTGGCTGTTGTATATAATTTAAATTAGCTTACAGGGAAGATGAAAAAACATTGCATTGACAATCCAGCTATCACTAATTCACTGTGGACTTTTACAGAAGCCTGCACTGCACGAGAGCCATTAGCCTGTGTTTGGTTTAATCTCGGTAGCTCTGCTGTGCATTGTGTGCTACAATGACATATCTGCCTGGGGGACAGAGATGTAACAGGCAATGGGGTGTCAGCCAGAAGGCAGCAAACAGGAAGAGATTTCCTTGTTATAGTGTCCATGTTGCAGTTTAGCAAAGGTGTGTATGTGGAACAGGTAGTATTTTCAGATAAAGTGTATTTTAAGCATTCCAAACTGAATCAATATTCATTGGATCAGCAAGTCCTTATTGTTAAGAAAGATACAGTCAAACTTACCTCTTACAAGGTAGTATGCAGAGATGAGAATGAAAGCACAAATGGAAACAGGTATGCAGTTGCTTTTTTTGTAGAGCTGTGCAAACTTCATAGCAGTTGAAACATGGTATGATGGACCAAATTACATGCCACTAATTTTTTTTGACATTATTGGAATGATTTTATAAAGTTGCCCATTTTTAGAAGGTAATGGCTAAGCTCTGCTTTTGTAAGTTACATTTTCAGCCTAGGTTTGCAATAAAATAATCAAATGTTTCAAATGGTCTGTCACATCAATGTCTCAGTAGCAATCTCTTCAGACTGGTGGTTGTCTTACTAGGAAAGGAAGTGCAACTTGCCTGGCTTTTTTGTTTTAATAACAACAATTCCTGTTACTTTATTTTCTTTCCACAGGTCATCTTAAAATTTCAGGAGATAGAAATCCTCCGCTAAGTCCACAGTCCTCTCTGGACAGTGAATTAAGTGCATCAGAGATGGATGAAGACTCTATTGGGTCTAATTACAAGTTAAATGATGTTACAGATGTGCAAATTTTAGCACGAATGCAGGAAGAAAGTAAGTAGGGTTTTTGTCCTGAAATCATAGTGGAGCTGTTGGAGTTTTTTTTAATTGAATAACTGCAGTAGCACTTATTTAGTAAGAATGGAAAAGGGGTATGGATTCTACTATGGATGTACAAATGTAGTTCTCTCGAGAAAGCTGGTTAAGGACTTCAGCTGCCAGGCTAAGGAAAGGAAATTGCTGTGTGGAAGTTTTCTTTAGGAACAATAGACAAAAAAATTGCTGGAGAGTATGAATTTTTAAGATACAGTATTTGCTAAAAGAATAGTTGTTAGAATGGACTACTGCCTACCACCATTCTTCTCAGGAGATAGGTACCTTCCTGATGTAATCCAGTCTTGTTCACATGAGTGCTTAAACCATAGTTTAAATCACCAAAATGTAAAGTCAATATGGCAAAGAATAGTTAAGAAAAGCACCTATATAGATGTCTCTCTTTCATTATAGCTTTAGTTGAGACTGTCTTTTTGTCCCTCTGAATTTGCAGAAAATGGTAATAATTTCAGTTGTCTAACTAGGTGGTCTCCAGACTATTATTTCATATCCTTACCAGTGGAAAAAATCCAAAACCAAATGCCCAATATACGTATATACATGTATTACTCTAATGTATAATGTACACAAAAAGACAAATATACACAAATTTATAATTTTAAAGATATGAGATAAAGACAAGATAAATGCTGTTTTAAAAATACTAGTTGTCCTGAATTTCCTTCCTGTATGCCATTGGATTGGTTTGCATGTCCCTGGGGGTGTTGGCACCACACTTCAGAGACCACCGATCTAACAACTCCAGTTTCCCTAGAAATAGCTTATCACCTTGTTTTTTTGGTTAGATTCACTAATACATTGCAAGAGACATTTTGTTGCGGCTGCTATAATTGTTACAGGATGTTATGTGATACCAAAATTATGATGTAGCCTGTGTTGCTGGTATCCAGCCTGGGAGAGGAGATGAACAAGTACTTACACAACACACCGATACCGATGATTGCTGTATTAGGAAAAGGAACGATGAGCTCACCTACTTATTTCAAGTCATTATTAGCTGGTAGATGACTTTTTGGTACTAATCAGGATTTATTAATGCCTCCAATAACAGGAGTTAAGGTGAGCCAAATTTGAGTTTGAGAACTGTGCAGGTATCTGCGTGCACTGTCTCTAGTTGGAACCATTTGTGGGCTGGAAGCAAGTAAACAACATTTTTGTTGCCAGGCCTGCGGCAAGAGTACGCAGCCACAGCTTCTCGGCGTAGTTCTGGCTCCTCTTGCAATTCCACCCGGCGAGGCACGTTCAGCGACCAGGAGCTTGACGCACAGAGCTTAGAAGATGAGGAAGATGGCACACATCACACAGTGCACCCTGCTGTTAGCAGGTTCTCACCATCACCTCGCAGTTCTCCCTGGCCTTCACCAAAACAATCTCCAAGAAATTCACCTCGCTCCCGATCACCTGCTCGAAGCATAGAGTACAGTAGAGTGTCACCACAGCCTATGATTAGCCGTTTACAGCAACCTCGTCTTTCGCTTCAAGGCCATCCTACAGACTTGCAAACTAGTAATGTCAAAAGCGAAGGTAAAAAACTGTTTGAAATTCATTACACAAGTAGTTGTGTAGTTTCTCTAAAGGAGTTCCATCAGCGTGCAGTCCTAAAACTATGTGCCTGTGTAACATCATGGTTTAATCTCTGAATTGCTGAAGAAAACGCAGAGCAAGCAAAGCTTAAGTTCTGCTGGGGCACCCTTACAGTCAGATGAGTTGATAGATTTATATTTATTTTAGATGTTATCCAGTCAATGAGTATAATTGAGTTTCATAGTGACCAAGATCTATATTTGGCAGGCAAGTGCACTAAAATAAAGCAGGGAAACTATCATTTACTACTAGGGTTAGGCCTTGCAAATGACAGAATAAAATGCAGAGGAAAGCAACTGTGGTCAGATAAGAGTAACATGGCGATTTATGTGTGCCTGTAGCCTGTGAGGCAGCTGAACACTTTCTTGTGGTTGCACAGGACTCAAAAACGTTTTCGGTCATGAACAACATAGTCTTAAAAACATTAGTACTTAACTAATAATGCATTTGTTGGATATTTTAGATATCTCAAAGCTGTGAAAGCTGCTGCATAATAAATAATAAAGTTTGCAGTAAATTCAGTGTGATTATACTATATTGTCATAGAACAAAATAATATAATCCTGATATGATTTTCCTTCTTGAATGTACCTTTTCCTGGTAGCAGTCTGGCAGAAACTCCTTTTACTGGGATGGAATTTTGCAAGCATATTCCCATTTTAACAAACATAGTGTTTATCTGGCAAGTAAGATTTTAAATTTAGAAAGAATATACATTTAGATGTTAAGAATTCCCCTTATTAGTAATAATGGTTTGGGGAAATTTTAGGTATCCCAGAAAATATACAACACAAAAGCTAATCAATTATATTGTGACTTAACTGAGAATTCCTTTCCCATTCATTTCTTAAAATGAAAGTCTTAATGCATCCTAGAGGAGCTGCAATAAAAATATCCCATGAGAGAAAAGGTACCAAAAGCTAGTATCCCACATACTAGAAGTATCAAAATAGAGTGTGTGATCATGTGTTTCTGAAACACTTCCAAGGAATTATCTTGCAGTGGTTTTTGTGCAGTTGAGTGTTGCTTGGATATTCAGAGTTGATACAGTAGCAGCCAAAAAAAGTTTTTCAGGTTTTTTCTTTTGTTTGTTTTTAATTTTATTTGTCTAGAATGGTGGGAGGGAAATTTGGTTGACGGGGTTCACCAGTGTACCAGCTGCAGTGCAAAGCAGTGCAAACTGCTAAGTGCAGAAAGTACACTTGTTGGAATATTCAGCCAGCAAAGACTTAGTTTTGTTTTCACCTTCAGTGCTTGTGCATGATTAACATACTTCTTCCCTGCATCCCTCTGCAGAATCAGGTTGGCCACTCATCCTGTCAAGGCATCTTCAGTCTTCTGTCCAAAGTATGTCATCAACCCAGCTCTGCATGGGTTGGAGATACACAGAATGTCATTAGACTTGAGAAATACTTAGTGGCATCTTTTCATATTCTGTGAACAGTGGTACAACTATTAGAAGGCCCTGAAGTATCAGCATTAGCTGAGTAGATAAGTCATATGTGAAAGATGAAGCATAACTGGACACTTCAATAATTTTGAATGCTGTGTATGAAGAGATTCTTTCCAAGTGGGTGGCTGTTATTTGTTGTATAATGGACTGATGTGGGACAAGGCAGTCTCAAAAATTTACTCAAACAACTGTTGTTTTTACTCTTCAGGCAAGCATTTTGTTACAAATAACTTTCTAAGTAAACAATTTGAAAGCTGTGCAAAACTGCAAATTAGGTTTGTCTGTTCAGCTTTCATAATAGTACAAAACCCACGGAATCACAATCCAGATATGTTTCAATTTCAAAACACAATATGCTTGACTTTTTACAGCATAGGTGAAAAATGTATGTTCTTGCTTTTTTAGATACATAAATACTTTGTATGTGATAGATTTGAGAAGAATTAATGTAACAAAATACATCTTTAAATTGCAATGTAGTTTTATATGGCTAACATTTATGTGTCATTATATTTGGGGTTCATCTATGGGTTTGCAACCTGACCTTTGTCCAGCATCAGATTACACGTTGTGGTGTCTTTGTATTATTTCATACAGAAAAACTAAGGCGTAGTCTTCCAAACTTGTCCAGGACATCTAACATCCAAGCTGAGTCTGTGAAAAACAGCAGAAGTGACTCAAACTTCCAAGTGCCAAATGGAGGAATACCTCGCATTCAACCTCAAGCCTCAGCCAGTAAGTACTTTTAGTGCTGCTTCAGTGTAAATTTCAGAATTAAGAGATGGTACTCGGCTGTCTTCCAGTCTCATGGCAAAGCAAAACATTGCATGCCACACGGGAGATGCTAATCTTGATTTTTAATCAGGCCTTTGTGAATCTGTTTTTGTGGTACACAAAATACTCAAAAACTGTCCGATTTCTTATTAAGGTGTCATTTATAGTTTCCTAAAAGTATATGTAGAAGTAATATAAAAAATATAAATACTGTATTTGGGCATGTCAGAAACTGTTTTCTTCCTAGGCTCTGAAAAAACACCTAGATGATGTTTGTTGCTTTTTTTTAAACTACTGAAACATGACCTGAAAGTGTTCGTTTCAGTTTAACCCTTTAAGTTAACCCTTGTCTGCAGTTTTTCCTTCTATTTTTTTTTTTTTTTTTGGCACATGGATTAGATATCCACTTGCCAGTTTTATTTACTTTAAGTGTCAGTTACTTCCCAAAAGAGCCTTGGATGAAGCTGTGTCTCCCTAAACACATTAGCCCATTGCTGGACTCCTGCTTCCTAGTTTGTCCAAAAGTTAACTGCTGATATGAGAATGCTGCTATTCTCACAAATCTCTTGAAAATGGTGACCTTAAAGAAGCCAAAGCAAATGAAAATTAAATATTCAGTGTTTATATGTCAGTATTGCCAGTTCCTGTTGTTTAAATGTTTCCTGACCATTTTTTTAAAACTAGTTTCTGAATTTAATAACCTTGTGTGACGTTTTCAAGAGAAGAACACATTATGAATATTATTATGTGTAGAGCTTTGAACTATAAAAATGCTGTGATAAAAGTTCATCAGTAATCTAAATATTTGACAGGAAATGTAAAATAATGTTTGTGAATTTAACTAGGAGTATTTTACATATAGAACAGTGCAGGCATAGTGGCATACCTAGTTGGTTGTCTCAAAACTTTCAAAATAATAAGTTAAAGCTACCAAGTACAGTTAAATACAGAATAAGGAATACAGACCATGCCAAAGACTACATAAGATTTCTGTCTTTGTACAGACTCAGAGCAGATGTAAGGGTTGTGTGGGCAGTCAGTCCCAGGTGTGTGATACTGTAATAGATGGAAGTTAGTGTGACTTTTCCATTGTTCATATAAGTTACTCCAGCATCCTTTCACTTTGGCCTTCTTCTTCCACCTTTTGCAGACACTCAGAAGGTGGGGTTTCCAGCTGAAAGGACATTTGTGTAGTTGAAATGCATGACTGTTACTTGTTAGACAGCCAAGTATAAAGCACATGGAGCAGTTGGACGGCAGGTCTACAGATGTGCTATTTCAGTGATACAAAGAATTATCAAAATGACCAGAAAGAAAATGAAAGAAAAAATATTTTTAGTAAAAATCTCTACAGATTTTATTTGGTTCTTTAGAATTGAGTAAACTGGGAAGGGAAGAGCATAGAGAGCAATTTAGTTAGCTAGAAGGCTATTTCCAGAATTTAAAGTCTATTCATGGTTAAACTTTCTGGAAAGATCAGACAACAGAAGTCTCAGTATTCAATATTTAGTCAATTACTTCATTGCAGGAGCCAAAGTGGTGTGAGTGTGTTTATATTTCTTTTTTTCAACTTGTGGATGCATTAAGAATTACTAGGTAAATTTGCTTTGCTTTCATAGACTATTTCCCCAAATGTGAACCACTCTAGACCAACTTACATTTAAATGTAAGTTAAGTATCATTAATAAAGGCCAGATTTCTAGCTTTTACAGTTTCCCTGCTCTTACAGATGTTTGTCAGAGTCTTGCTATTGACAATCGTAAAACGGTTTGTGTGTGAAGTCAATGAGTAAGTATCTTTGCTTAGTCTGGATTAAAAAATTTTCTGCAAAACTGTACATTGTATAAATTTCCAGAATTGTGTCCTTTTTTATTGTATACTTTTTGTTTTATTGGTTTTATATTTTGTCACTTTGCACAAAGCACTGTTAAATTGCAGCAAATTTTTGTTTTCCCTTGGCAATGATTTCTGGGTCTTGGGATTAGAAGCTTCCTCATACACCTGCTAGTTTTGCATGAGCTTACCTTTGCAAGGATGCTGGCTTGCCACCCGAGGTCACTACTTTGCTCCTTGTCAAAGATTTGCGGTTCATAATTACTTGCACATTTGCTGTGGCTGCAATACCGAACTTGCTATGGTTGCTGGCATTCAAAAATGAGCTAGGAATCCAGTAAGTTTCTGAAAAGACAATTCCTCTTACAGTTTTATAGCCAAATTGTATTTGTTTGCTTACTGAAGAGAGGGAAGACACGTATGATGTGTTTAGAGGTACAACTGTAAACATGAAAACATTGGCATTTTAACTTCTAGCTGCAATGTGGTGAACAATCCAAATTGTTTTTGAAAAGAGACTGAATTAAATAGCAGTTGTAACAATCAGAATCTTCATTTACTCTAATGCTCCATGCCATTGTGCAGAAAGTACTCTTTTTATATGAAAGCTAGTAAATATTTCACCTTAAAACACTGTAAGATACAGTAATACATGTGTTCCCCAAGGAATAGGTATTGCCTGAAGTGTTAGTGATGGGACATCTTTGCATTTCGGTCCTACGCCACATAGATTGTACAAAGCTGTAGAAGTTGTAGGGTGGCTCCCATGTAGGAGCTGCCTGCATTTGGATTGTGTGCGATGCTTTTGTACTTAGTAGAACTACGAGCACATGGATGCTTTTAAGAGGAGCTAAATACAAAACTTTCTCGAAGAGCTGTAGATTGTTCAAACTATCAATAAAGTGACTGGTCTGCTTGCCAAGATCCAACTGCTTGGCATGTTCAGAGTAAAAGGAGGAAGAGTAAGTTTTGAAGAAACCAAGTAGTCCAGTTCAGTTGATCGGAAGTAAACGTAACTACATGTATTCAGCACGCAGCAGTTGTGGCGGGTAATGTCACAGCACACGGAGCACTTCAAGAGCAGCAAGTGGTGTGGATAAACATGCACTGGGCGCTTATCTCAAACTGCATGTTTGCTCAGCATCGCTCAGATTGTACTGCCTAAGCTCTTTTCACTGGTTCAGTGCACTGAAATGTTTTGCTATTGAGTGTCTGTTTCCGGGAGTATCCATTGAGAAGGAAGGAATTTGATATATGCATATTTAAAATCCTTTCCATATCATCCCACATCTCTGACTTGCAAGAAGTGTGAATAATGATGGGGGAAGAAAGTGCAATGTGCAGTAGCACATTGAAATCTTAGTAAATTAGGACAAAACAAATTCAAAACGTGAAGGAAAAAGTTGTTCTTCATTTTGTGTGGTATAACAAAAACACTGATTCAGTAAAAAATAATAAAGTGGAATATTTGAGGACTGAAGCAGTCTGGCCAGTGGTCTGCCTCAGTAAATTTCTAGGAATTGTGCTCATATTTAAAGATCTTACTATGCTTAATTGGCTGTTCCTATGTATGCTTTAAAAAAAGTTTCTGGGAAGACCGTTTGCCAGTTGAGTAAGAATTACATATTGCCACAGGCTATTTTGCATTAGATTCTAGTTGGGAGAAGGAATAAGGTTTTATTAGTGGAAGGCACAGGCAGAATTTTACTGTGTTTATGAACAATTTAATCCTTTTTGCTGTTTGTTGAACATGATGGTTTTAGTTAGTTATTAAGACTAAACTAAATAGACTGTCTAGGCATAATTTCAGCATGATGTTAAAATACATGATGAATTTTTTATAATTCATAAAATACTGTGTATTTTGCACTGACTGAAGGATAGGAAAGGTGATAGCAATCATATGCTATCAAACAAAAGGATTACCATTTTATTATTAGGATTCGAATTGCTCCTCCCCTGCCTTCTTTATGGCAATATATGCTAATTGGTGATGGGATTATTGAGCTTCCTTACTCAGGGCCAGGATCTTTATGCACAGCTGCTCCCCCATCTTTCTTCCTTCTCACTATGGAAATAAGCCTTGCTAGTGCAATCAGTTTCATGATGGTATAAAACTTCAAACACTGAGATAAGCAGAGATGTTTATTCATACATGATCACTTTACGAAGTCTCTGTGTAGTCAAAGCTTTATTTCACTGACTGCTTCCCTCCTTCCCCCCCTTAAATATGCTGCGGTGAAAATAGGCTGAGTCAGTGCGTTCCTTCTGGCAATAAGTAATTCTCTCCATGCCAAGATTCTGCAGCTCTTGGAACATTGGCTTCCTCTTGGTAACTGGTAGGTAGTGAGGTCATTTCAAGGCAGAACCAGCCCTTGAATGTTACTAGACAAAAGGCAGGACAAGGGAGCAAAGGAGCAATAAAAACCAATTTCCTTCATGCTGTGTACATGCTGGCAGCTGATAAATCTTAGAGTTTAGTCTTCATTTTAAGCTTAAGTCCTCTTGCATACCTTTTGTAGAGGGGATAAAAAGGACATCTCTCAAGAAGGCTTAAGTCTCCGTAACTGAGGAATACAATTTGTTTATATGATGATCATTTTAGACAAAGATTTATGCTATTTTTTTTTTTGTAAACACTTTTAAAATGAAAATTTAGTCTTGCTAGGTCAAATATGACAGTTTAATTTTCATCTTTGTATCTAATCTTGCTCTCATATTGCTGTAGCATGTTTGCTAGGTGGCTTGTTCTCCCTTTGGTGTTTTAATTTTTGTTTTGCATTTCTGGGCTTTTTGCCCTGCAAGAAGCTTTACTCTTACCAAATCTGCGCATTTTGCACTGCAAAATTTCTGACGCACTCCTCTGTAACTCTTTGCCATTAAGAGCAAGCACCATTCACAAAACTCCATCACTTCCAGAGTCATAACAGCTTTTTGAGTGTTTTACTCACACTGTTCCTTGACGCTTCACAAGTGGATGCAATTCTGAAGTTCCCAGTAAATTTAGTTTTCTTATCTTCTTAGACAAATATAACACTTCTTGTCTTTCAACAGCTCTGCAAAGGCAGAAAAATTTGCCTCGTGCTGCCTTCAAAACCAAACAGTTTCTTCAAACTCCATCTACAAAAGGAGGTAATTAACTTACAACCTCTTATCAAGCTCCAGCAAATCTCAAATAATTGTTCGCCTGCATTAAATCTCAAATGATCTAGTTTAATAAACTTGCTCTTGCAATTACTGTAGAGATTAACCAAGTGGTCCTTGCTGTATGAAAGTTAACTTCTTGGTCTAAATATTAAAAGTAAAAGTAAACTCTGCGTCATATAGGAGATTGAATTTTGAAAAATCCAACGAATGGTGACTTTCTAACATTAATCAGGAAATATGGATTAGAAAAATAGACTCCTAAATACATATTCGTTAGGGCTATATTTGTATAGGAATTTTTTTAAATTGCAAAATACAGTTTTTAAAACAGAAGTTGTAAAAATATTCATACAATCCTTTGTGCTGGAAACAAAAGCTAACAAATTTATCCTTGAAAAGATGAGCGTGGACTATCAACTTATTTTGCGTGCACCTGTGCTTTCTCTTTTCCTCACAAAATGAGAAGGTTAATCCCAACATAGATTAATTAGGGGTTTTTTGACTCAAGGAATTGGAGACTCTTGTGTATAATATTCCAGTTGGCTAATAGCTGAACTTGGCTTTCTTGTAAAAAAATAAGATAAATATTGAGTCTCTAATATGATTAGACAAGTTTTATCTGATTTTTAATCAGCTCTGGCAGCCTTGTATGTGACACTGCCTCAGTTTCACATATAAGGTAACCAGTGATACTGGTTTGAAGTGCAGTTGGTCTGTTGTCTATTACAATCAAGAAGATCTCATTGTAAACCTCATATTACACTTGAGACTAATTCATAGTTTTGTAGATGCTAGAATCCTTTAAGCGTTGTAAAGAGTCATTTGTGCAGACACGAGGGTGGCTGAGAGAATGTACGCGTTTCTCTGGGGGGTTTAACAATGCCAGCTCCTTAGAGTCACCTTCATGCCATGCAGAAAGCCTTAGTGAAATATGACGACTGTGAAACAGGTTCACGTGTCCTAAGAGCAAGTCTCTTAACAGTTTTCATGCTTCATACCAGATAAGTAAAGTTTGCACCGTGTTCTGCTTTGGCAGAAGACCACCATCGCTATTCCTCTGCAGAGCTTTCTTTGCTTTCTTTCCAATTGGCCATGCCTTCCTCTGGATGTCTGGAGCACTTATTAGGTCAATGGCCTAGTCTGAACCTGTAGGCCTGTACAGAAAATTAGCTTTTCTTCGAGTTTATATTATTTGTAAAAATTTATTAAACCTTAGAGAATGAGGAACAGAACACATTGCACTGCCAGTTACGTATTCCAGTTTATAGCTGTTGTCATTCCTTACTGCAAATGAGGACCCTTTCAGTTACTTGCTTAGTCTTTTTTAGTTATTTGCTATTTTATAGTCCTTAATGTGTTGGTTTTCTTTCTTCTGATCTGAGATCCTTATGAGTGTAGAAGTATTTAGCAGCAATGAAGCAAGACTTTCCTTTCAGAAAAATTAACAGCTGAGCAACAATTGATTTTACCTTCTTAAAATACTGTTCATTAAACAGCTTAACACCTTTCACACACACATTGGAGGCTTTTTTACCACTTAGTGGTAACATCTCCCCAGCACCTTCTCTTCTCCAGGCTGAAGACCTCCACCTTTCTCCACCTTTCTTCCTAGGAGAGGTGCTCATCCATCCTCTGTACCTGCTCCAACAGGTTCACATCTTTACTGTACTGAGATGACAGATCAGTTTATTGATTCCTTTAGTTATACGTCATCTATTCTTTCATGTTGGGCTGGTTCATCTCATCTTGATGGTTGTGATTTAACAACTGCATTAGAATTTAATCTGTTTTCAAGTTGGTGTGCAGCAGCTGGCCTTGGAGTGCAAGCCAAATAAGTTTGCAGCTTCACAGCATCCTACTTTGCCACATGGAGATCTCGTGCTCCCTGCCCACAATCCAGGACAGAATCCAGAGAGGGTAGGACATCTAAATGTCATGACTGCACCATGCCTTTTTTTTTTTTTTTTGGGTTGCCAGATGTTTTAATTGTAGTTGTTTCTAGTTTACTTTCTAAGGAGATTGAGTTGTGTAAAGTTATTAAGCACTGCCCTTACATGTTTACACGTTTTTGTTAAACATGGATCAGCTAAATGCTATACATGGGTACACAATTATCAGGTAGTCTGTGAGGCAGTACCTGACTCTTTGTGATCCTGTCTTACAGATAGGCCAAACTGACTATAATGAATATCCCAAAACCACTCTGAGACCAAATTCTTTATCTGTAGAACAGAATTATTAGGCAGTTTGCCAGACTGCATCATGCAGACTGCTCTGGAAGACAATTCATTCCTTTATGTACAAGAATGAATATAGCTCTCAGCAATGTCTGCAATGCTGTGCTGACAGGAAATGTTTTATGAATTGACAGCTCAAGTTTGCAGCATGGTAAAATATGGCCAGCAGAAGGTTAAAGAGAATGGAGAAGACTGATTTACTGGATCCTTACTTCTGCTGGGAATGTGACAAGCTTTCTTCAGTTGCAACTTTTTGTTGCTAATATTCCGTACCTAAAAACCTTTTCCCCATTGTGCCTGTAAGAGGCCCAAAGCTGTATTCAGTTTTTATACACTGCCATTGCTCTCTGTTGGTAGCTGCTAACATGATGCTGTGTTTGTGTTCCAAGCATTGTAATGAGTTCAGTGATAAAAGCTCCCTATATTTACACTGTAAAGTCACTTGGAAATTCTGCAGATTTGATTGCATCAATGTTACAGACGAGGTCACATTCTAAAAACTTCTAATATGTAATCTATCTTAGTCTTAGGAGCACTTTGATGCTCTTCTTGTCCAGTCATTCTGTTGTTAATGCTTTCCTTAATCCATACTCTGGCTTAATGCCAGCTTTTATTTTAAGGTTTTTTACGTACTCTCCCTGCCACTTAGCAACTGTCATGTGTTTTTGACCTCTCTGTCACCTTTTCTTGTCAGCTTTTCCCATGAGCAGCTTCATGCTGTGTTTGATATTGCTATCAGGGGAAAGGCCCCCTTGGGTAATCCAGAAAGGAATCAAATCCAATTCACATCTGTAATGAGGTACATATTAATCTTCCTAGACATCTCCTATAAGAAACGGCTTCAGAATACAATCTCAAAACTACCAGTTCCTCTGTACCCCATTTAGGATGCACATTCCTGTCATTACTTATTTCTCACTCCTCATGTTCTTAGTGTATCTACCTTGAAAAGGGTAATAAAAGCTGTGTTGAGGACCAGCTGCTTTATGTACAAATCTGTCAAAACCAATGCAACTTTGGTCTCACTATAAAATGTTTATTTAGTAGAGGAAAGAACAGTTCATGCAAATTTACTAGATATAAACATGTTTTCGTTACAATTTATTTTATTGTCCTGTGTTGACTCTTACTGACCCACCCTAATCAGTTTGAAAGCTGGTGAAATTTCATTCCATTACGAAGATTCTGGGTTAATTTAAGTATTCTGTTCAGTGATAAACTATGTGTAATTTGAAAATATTTCTCGTACTTGTAAAGAATTATGCTTAAGGTTTGGCAGTATCAAAGGACTGTTGAATATTTTGTCTTATTAACCTATCCCAGAAAGGACTTGGTAACAAAACCTTGCATACTAACTCGGGTACAAAGTATTAGAAAACAGGTATTAGTTATACTGATAACTTAGGTAATGTTTGCAAGAAGAGGAAGGCTATAAATTGTTAAGAGTTGTCTGATGCAAGATTTCATAGCAGCACCTTAACCTCTCTGGTGTTGGGGGTTGGCTGATGTCATCCTTAATCCAAACTGCAGCATTATACCAGTTACTAGGAAGAAAATTAACTCTATCCCAGCTGAAACCAGGATAGCTGACCCCATCTTTTTTTTTTTTTCCACCTGCCAGAAAATGTGGGATGTAACCATATCTTCAGATGAATTCTAATTCAGTGGTTAAAAAGAAACACCAAGATGCTCTGCACTCAAAATTTCATTATTGAAGGCTAATACACACTTTGCATCTATTTAAAGACTGTGTCACACTAGAATATTATATTCTTCAGCATGTTCTTTCATGAATGGGGATTAGGTTCACATGTTTGTGAAGCAATTAAATTTCTTCTTAAGAAATATCTTCTTCTCTATTTCTTTTGACTTGACTGATAAAACAGTTATAGCTTAATGAGGATTACTTACAAATCCAGATAAATATTTGTAGTAAGCAAAGAGGGCATTGGAGTTATATCAAAAACACATGACAGAGAGGACATCTGAATTCCTGTTTCTCATTGCTGCTTGATTGGCTGTATTCCATTATACATTCCATGTTGTTTGTATAATCACATAAAGTAATTTCCAGTTTTTCATTTCAGTAGTACTGTCATATAAGCTGAAAGTAATTTCTGTATTTTCCAGTACCTTCTTCGAGTAAGTTCCGCTCGCCTGCGGCACCGTCTCCCTTAGCTCTCCGACAGCCAGTGAAAGCGTTCAGTAACCATGGACCCAGCTCGGTTGCCTCTCCAGAAGCCGCACAGCTGACGCACAGTAGTTCTTCACCAGGGCCTCTTGCAGCCCAGAGCTCAGGCTTGCCGAGCCCTGCCAGCAGTATTAACAGTACTACTCTTACCAGACCAGCAGGGATGAGGAGTGGTTTGCCCAGACCCAGTGCCCCTTCCATGGGGGGCATCCCAGTGCCTCGTAGCAAACTTGCACAGCCTGTTCGCAGGTGAGTCTCTGACAGGTAGTTTTAGGTAGAAGTTTTCAAAATTAATTTTGTACACTATGTATTTGTGCTGTTTCTTCCTGCAATTGTTATTTTGATCTCGAGTTCTTCAGAACAGAAATGGAGACCTCCACATGAAGTATTTCCAAAATAGTTTTGAATCCAAACTGAGAGAAAGAGGTTCTTGAATGAGAGAGTAAAGGTGAATGAGTGAAAGTGAAATCAATAGCAGAAGATACTGAACTAAGGAAATAAAGTCTTAGTAACAGTTATCAAAATAGCTGGCAAGAGAAAGTTCACTTGTGTTACTTCACATTCTGAAGTCAGAACTACTTGCTTGCCTCCATAACTCAAGCAGTGCTACCATGGTGAGAGTAGTTTCTCTCCTTGGGCAGCTGGAAACTTCCAGAAGGAAGATGCACCAAGACAGAGGAGACATCCATAGCATTTGCTAAACTTAACATAAAAATCACTGCAGTTAACCCACAGGATGAAACAGAATTTTTAGCTTAAGCATTACTGTGCTAGCACCCAGCTATAGAAGTTGCTTGATGTTAGTGTCTTTTTGAAAACTACTGCAAGAGAGACCGAGTGTTAACTGTGAATGCCAGTTTTCACTGAAGGTGTCAAGTAGAAGCCGACATAAAGAAGCAGTCATCCGTGAGAAATATTAAGAATCTCCTTAAACAGAAGGGAAAAACAGTCAGTCTCTAGTACTGCAGAAAAGATTAAATGGTGGTGAATAGCACAGTGGAAAAGTTGTGTTCTGCAGTGAGTGCTGGGCAGGGGAATGGCAAGCGACTGTCACAGCTCTGACTGTTTTGCGGTTGGAGCCGGCACTGGTCAGCAGTATGGAACTTCGTGCAAGAAAAAGCAGTTGTTTTGCTAGGAAGCTGCTGATAGTAGTGAAATGTGGTTTCCAGATCACAACTTGTCTTATAGAAAAGTGTTTCACTTACTAAATTTTTTTTTAATTGCCTTTTTTTTGGTGTTTTTTTTTAAGTTTGCATGTATAGGACAAAGGGAAGCAGGCCCAGCTTGCAGCAGAGGAGGTTGAGATTGGATATTAGGGGAAATTTCTTCACCACAAGGGTTGTCAAACATTGGAACAGGCTGGCCAGGGAAGTGGTGGAGTCACCATCCCTGGAGATATTTAAAAGATGTGTAGATGTGGCACTTCAAGACATGGTCTAGTGGTGGACTTGGCAGTGCTGAATTAATAGTTGGACTTGATGATCTTCAAGGTCTTTTTCAGCCTAAACAATTCATGGTTGTATAATGCAGACTCTGTACACAATGCAATCATCAAGTTTCTACGAATTTCGATGTAAGCAAAAGGTGATCTAAACAAGGATTTGCCTGTTTATATACATCACTGAAAAATGGCCTGTTTCAGGTGGAAGCAGATTGTTTGCATTTTCACAGAGTATAATAGCATATAAGTTTTCTGTCTGTTTATTAATTTAGCCTTTTTTTCTGACATGGTAGTTGCCAAGATACAACACATGCAACCTGAAACTGAAAATACTCTGGGGTTTATCTTAGGGAAACTGTATTGCAGAGAAGTAAACTAATTAAGTGTATATTTCAAATATTTATAAAATGTTAAAATTCTTATATATTGTAGGTAGAGACTTCAACAGTTATATATGAAACTGAAAAATATCTCATTTCATTTTAGATCATTACCCACTCCCAAGACATATGGCAACGTGAAAGATGAGAGTTGGAAAGATGGCTGCTACTGATCTGCAAAGCTTAATGCAAATTTTCCAGTGCTCATGGATACTTCCTCACCAGGCTAAAAGACAGCTTGATTAAACAAACTGTTCAGATGTGACTCTTGGGATTTGTAAAAATTCCAAATCTCTCTGTCTCTAATTAGCACAAACTGGCAGAGATTATTATAAAGCAGCACTTTAATGACATCTAACATCAGATGTTTGGTGGTCATACAATCACTTTTACATTAAATTGCTATCAGTTCTGGGGGCTTTTTATTGCTTGCTAAAAATGTTATCAATATGAGCATTTATGAGAGTGGCCAATGCCTGGGCAAAAATGAATGAATGCCAAAGAAATGCCCATCTTGAAAAACAGCAAGGATAACTATCAACATACATTATCCAAAACTTCATTTTCAGCCTGTTTTAACTCAGCAGAAAGATTGGTGAATATGTACTATTGAAACAAGGCTACATGAATTAGAGCTAATGTTCTGATTACAGACTGCTACAGTGCTAGGGAAATGTTGCTTTTAACAATTGTATGAGAACCTGGCTGGGGACAGTGGTATGTATACCCTTCAGGGGGAATCTGCAGTTACTCTGGAGGATTAGGCAGAACAGCAGGTCGTAAGCCGTGACTTTTATCACATTAAAAGGTTTGAATGTAGCAGACACACACAATGCAATAGTATAGATTGCATCTTTCCTATGTTGATTTATTGGCTTTACATACTCTTATGTTTGATTGCCAAAAGGGCTTAGTATCAGTTGTACAATCTTTCTAACCTTAAAGTTCCTGGCTCAGGAAAGATGGCCTTCACTATTGTAGCCACATTTTTAACACATGGCTTGCTATGTGGGGAAAACTTTTTTAATAGCAGGTTTCCTTGCAAAAGAAAGAGCAAGTGATAATTTTGATTTGTTCTAATACCATACCACTATACTTACAGCCTGCAGCAACTGTAAATGCTGATAGTTAAGGAGAAGGAAACACAACTATGCACTTGTAACATACAAATTTTACAGAAATGAGTTGACTCTTGATGCCAAATGATATTCATTTAGGTGATGTTCCATGGTATGAGGGAGTTTTCTGTATCCTATTTTTTTACTTTCATCCATTTCTTAAATTGGTTTGTTTTAAATTGTAAATATTTTTACAGAAGATATTGCCCATGTAAGTGTGTTTAAATATGTACTTTGCCTTACATATGTGTATCTTACATTACTGGTAACAGAGTATGAAACCTGCTATGTCTGTTTACAATCTATTAAACTCCTCTGGTGACTCTGACTCACTGTAACACATTTTGCTCAGAACAACTGATACATTTAGCATTGAACCATTGTTTTCTGTTCTGGAAGACATCATGCAAAAATCTGTAGCTAAAGTTTTATTGGGTGGGACTAGTTAAGTGGAAGGGATTTTGTTTGAAGGTTTTTCAGTATTTTGGATGTACAGTTGATGAAGTAAGAGAACGTGAGTGGTATATCCTTTGTGCAATGACTGACAAACACTACAAGTTGGATTGGACGGTAGGTAGCCTTCAACCTCATTAGTATCTAGTTTGGGACTGCTGGTGTGTTTTGCCTTTTTGCCTCCCACCACTAAGAGGATAACTAATCCTGAAATTCTGGCACTTGAATTTTAGGCCAACATTAACATATTCCTGGATGAAAAGCCATGCAATACTACTTGACTTGGAAGAAACCAAATAGGAAGGAGTGGAGACTAATTTGCAGCTCAACCTACTCAAGCAAGCTCTGGGCTGATGGGTGACTTCATACCCCAGATGAAGATCTGTGCTAAGACTTCAAAGCTGGGGTGTCAAATATACTGTAATTGTTAGATTTCAGCAGAAACCACCTTTCACCAGTACAGAGCAGTTCATACCACTAATCTAGCCTTGAGTCACCTGCAGGTACAGGGAATGGATGTCAGTATCTCACCTCACTGTTCAGCAGAAGACAGGACTAGATCAAATGTGCATATTCTCACTAAAGCCTGAATTTTAATATTTCAGCATTTTACAAATCAGTGCTGCAGTCTTCACTGAAGAAGGGGGAATTTTAAAAGGTGGATTTTATCAAACTTTGCTTGACTTACAAATTTTAAAAGTCAGCTTAGATGACAATATTGGGGGTTTTACCATGGCTGCATCAAACTTGCATATGGTTCCTTAAATTAAGTAATTCATCGCTTGGGTAAATTCAGCTTAAGTTTTATAATGATTTTTTTTCTCTGCTATTCCCCCCAAAATACAGCAAATGACTTCCTGAGAAGACAGACTGTCTGTTTGCTAGAAAGCCTTTGTGCATTACCAGTTTATTGATATCAGGAAATCATGGGGCTCTGTGTTTAGAGATTTACTACAGAATTGTGGAAATATGGATTTGATAAAATAGTGCCTATGATTTACTTAACTTATGTTTGATATAGTAGTAAGGGTTTTATGAATGTGGATTACTTTTTGTGCCAACAGCTTGGAATTGATGTATGTGTGTAGGCAGAAGGATTTATTCTGCTCCCAAAGTTATTTAATTTTTTTTTTGTGTTTGAATGTTTTTGTAAGTGTTAAAAGTGTAAAAAAAATATATAAAATATTCTTACCACAAAATATTTCCTGGATCATTATTTTTACGATGAAGTGTTTTTAAAAGCTTATAGAAATCTAGAGAATATTATTTTATGGCTTTTTTGTTGGTTGGTTGGGTTGTTTTTCAGGAATTGCATTCACTTTTCCAGAGGTTACCAGTATTGGCTTCTCCCCAGTGTAATTCATGAACTGAGTACAACACTGTATTTGGGTGAAATCTGTGATTTCATTGATAGACAGAGGTGGATTGTGCCTCTGCTCTGGAAGGACTGTGCATAGTTCAGACTTACGTGAAAAACTGTATTCTAAATTTTCATCCAGAGTGATTTGTATGGGCAGTTTGAAGTATACAAGCCTTCCTTTCAATTTTTTTTGGATTTGTGCTCACTTCAGACCACCACATGAAGCAAAATTTTGGTTTTGAAAATCCTTGAATTTATGCAGAAAATTGAGCAATGTAAAAGTGTACCTACTAAGCCCTCTTGGAACTGGTAAGTACACATTTTATTTACCTTCTACATGAATGTCTCCATCTTTGCCTCACATACAAGCAAGACGTTAGTTTTGAACTCGGTAACTTTCTGTAGTCTGCATTTTGCTACAAAGCAATGGATGTGATAGTAATGTGAATGCCATCTTTGTCTTGGTATTACTAAGGGCAAGTTAATTCTATTTGGTAGCCACTTAATGTTAAATTTAAGAAAATTTAAGTTGTAAACCTTCTAATTAGTTTATCCCAGCATAGTCTCCTATTTTGTAATTAGGCCAGTGGGTTAAAATGTTTCCCCCTAGTTATGTGACCTATTTATATAGAACGGGCTTCAGACCTGCTGCTTCTAAAAGGTATTGTCACTTTTTAGTCATGCAGTCAAGTACCATTTGCCCCACTCCTTCAGGAAAGTAGAGCAGCATCAAAATCTGGTAAGTAATAGCCCTTCACCCTTCTCTTTTAGCAGGTTTCTGTAACAAACTCTTCTATATTAATCTGTTTATAATTAGTATCATCACCGTACTGCAAGACTGAAGATTAGAAATACTATTTTCTCAGTTCTCTTACTCTGAGGGAAGGTGTGACAGCTCCTTTGGGTCCTTTAACATTGTATATGTGTGCCCCTCTAGATTGCAGTGGTGAAGAAAAATAAGTTATGAGCATGTAAGGAGGCAGAAGACTGCAAATGCTTATGCTGCTGGTCTTGAGATGGCTGCAGAGTTCAATCATTTAAAACTTACCTTTTCTTTCTCAGTAGTATTTGCATTAAAACAGGTATGGGAAATGACCATGACAGCAGTATGTCTGTAGTTCTCCCTCTTTTGATTGGAATTGAACAAACTTTAGATTTAATTTTTTGGTTTTTTAAGTAAAACAGGCAAGATGTGAGGTTGCTTTGATTTAAGAAACAAACCAGAATCCCCACCTGCTCCTGACTTGTATTTATTGCCGCTGTGCAGTCCGAGGCTGACACCTACAGGCAGCCTGTCTATAATCGTCCTGCTTCTGGAGGGTGAGGCTGGGACTCGGGTGCTCTCGGGAGCATCCATGTTTTACACACCACTGCCCAGTGAAGAAGATGCTTTTGGCTCTTAAGAGCTAACTGAAAGGAGCAAATTCCACCAGACTCACTCTCCACAAGACTTTTTTACAACTATTTCAGCGGTGATACCACACAGAGTCGTGCTGTGTGTCATTGTCCTTTTTGCACTAAACGATAAATTCTGTTGGGACCATGTTAAGCACTTAGAAGGACACAAAACGTAACGTAGTGATTAAGCTGATTTATAGCTCTTCAGCTATGTCCAACCTCAGCCTCCCCTGGCACAGCTTGGGGCTATGTCCTCTTGTCACTAGTTGACTGGGAGAAGAGACCAATCCCTACCTGACTACAACTTCTCAGGCAGGTGCACAGAGCGATAAGGTCTCCTCTGAGCCTCCTTTTCTCCAGGCTAAACACCCCAGCTCCCTCAGCTGCCCCTCACAGCACTTGGGCTCCAGACCCTTGACCAGCTTTGTTGCCCTGAAAGCAACAAAATCATGTAAATCCATTTTCTTTTGAAAATTGTTTTAATGACTTGAACAGTAAATACAGTAAATAATAGTTTTAATAACTAATAATAGTAAAGCTTAAAAGAGAGTGGCATGTGATGCCTTCTCCCCCAGCATCCTGTCCCCTTCCTTGCTGTTAAATTATCCCTGAAAGCTTGCTTCCATTGGCGCTACAGTGTGGGAGATTCAAGACAATACACCTCTTGGGGTGAGTGGGATATGCCTTACTGAGAAGGTGACTTTGTGGTCCATCCCCAGTGCCACTCGCCTGCTGGGTATCAAGCACAATGCACAGAATACAGACTATATATTCTTTTCCATTCTCTTTGCTATGATTTTCTTGAACCTTGGAAAATTGCAACCTTTCACAGCCCTGCTATGACAGGCTGATTGAAAACATTGCTAGTGCAAACAGCTTGGTCTAATGTCAGACAAACTATTGTCCCCCCCACCCAACACATGATCTCCAGAAGCTTGACACCAGCTACCTCTACCCTCCTCCAGTTACAAGGCTAGGGGGTTTTTCATGGAAACTCTACACAGCAATGGGAAGGTGAATAAAGACACTTCTGTTCCACATTGTTCCCCACCTCTGCCCTGCCCGAGAGAAAAAGGTGCTTATTAAGTGTGGGAGTAGGTCACCAGTGACTTGACTTAGGACTCTCTGTGGCTTTGGCTGCTTAAAGCCACAAAGGTGATCAGGAAATAGCTGGGGTGTGATGTCTTGTTGGTGGTGGAAGAGTGGTCAGGGTAGGGGGCCAGTATGCTGGGCTCTCCCCAGACTCCTGCTCTTCCCAGGCACCCCACCTCGGCCACTGACAGATCAGCTACTGGGTCGGATGGGGTGCCCCTGCTCTAACACCAACATCACCGCACTGCAACTCCCAGCAGTCTCCTGTATTTGTCTTACGGCGCTCTTCCTAAGTTATTTGTTTCCCTTTAGATATTATCAGAAAACAAAACTGCACAACCCATTACAAAAGCTTCGTTATCTGACTGATGCTTACCTGCCTTTCACTCAGCAGGGTTAATACTGCAGTGTGAATTTTACAGCTGCTGCTGGTCTCTGTGCTGCATATGAGTGCCAAAATGCTGCCAGGAGAAAGTGGTGCTGGACCAAGCTCTGGATTACAGTGAGTTTGGTTCCTCCTCAGAGCAGAGGGTAAGGCCAAATGTGCTGCTGGCTGACTGACCCCAGTACATGCCAAATTAAAGGCAGCATAAGCGTTCTTGTTCAAAGCTGTTTGTCTTAAGGGCAGCAGGACAGAGTATCTTGTGCCACCATAAATTTAATATATCTTTGTCACTCTCCTCCTTTAAAAATAAAAATTTTATTGAAGCACTTGCGACTATTTTGAGTCCCCTCTCCAAGAAAAAGGAAGTGGAGGGAGATCAGGCGAACCATCTGCTTTTCATGCTCTGCCTCAGCTCCTGTCTTAGCCTCATATTTCTCAGCTCTACG
Organism: Oriolus oriolus; assembly: GCA_013400235.1. Lineage (NCBI taxonomy): Eukaryota > Metazoa > Chordata > Aves > Passeriformes > Corvidae > Oriolus > Oriolus oriolus. The sequence goes on from VXBT01000563.1 coordinate 43,702, forward strand.
GTCATCCATTTACCCCTACATTTACTCAACCCAGCCCAGGGCAGGGTTGTATTGTTTCTGTTCATCTGTTCCCCACGGGGCTAATGCAGACACAGAAAACCGCTGTTAATGCCGCTTCAAGTGACCTGTCTTCAAAGGAGTTATGAAAACCTTGTCCTGATTCTCATCTCTTTAAAACCATACCTATATGTCAGAGACAGCAACATGGTATCACCACCATCACACAGCCTCAGGAAAGCAGCCCAGAGCATCCCCCTCCATCCATGGCCAGGCTTGCTGGCAGGAACCAGCAGCTCCTGAGCCACGGGATGCCCCTGCCTGCACACACAGCACCGGCAGCAGGGTCACGGCCACCACCCGAGACTCCTTGCTGAGGGTGCAGCTGCACAGCCATTGCTAACAGCAGGCATGGCTGCTGCAGGGCCAGCACTGCTGATTCAGTGCACGCAGAGCTCCTGAACGCCTGTGGGTGCAAAGAAATAATTCGTTATGGTGCAAGAGTGGGCTATAGAAGACCTGCAGTTGGTTCCCTGCTCTGCCATACACTTTTGAGGACATTCATTTACTTTCTTGAGGCTCAGTTCCTCATCACTGGAACGACTCCCAGGCTTCCTGACTCGTGTGCTGGGAGCGAGGGGCAGGTGGCTGCTATTTAGAGAAAGGGGTGGCCAGTCAGTTCATATCTAGTCTGACACAGTGGGGTAAGTTAAGAGCAGAAATTTGGTTGACCTCGGTTTATGAGCCCAAATGTCAGAGAGCAGATAATATCTACTGTAAATGTCAGAGTCGAGGGATTTTTACTTTCCCTTTAAAAGAACATCAACAAAGATTTAGTGACTATTGATGCTGCCATTCACACAGGCTCAGCATGAATGGTGCTACCCACATACACAAACATAGTGGAGAAATATTAAAGGGACTTGCTTAAAATCGTTGATCTGGTAAAGCACCCAAGTCCAGCTCAGCCTTCTTCAGCAGTAAAGCAGCTTTTGGCAAAACAAGGCTCTGACAGAGTCTGGCAAATTCAGGCTACCTTTTCCAGAGCAGAACACGGGGATTTAATTGATATATGGTGGACTTCCCACCTTTACAATTAATCCCCATGTGAAAATTTGCCCAAGGGAGTGAAATACAATCCTCTGCAGGTCCCTGCACCCAGCCAGCAGTGCCAGCTCTCCTGCCCAGTGGTCCACTGTCAGTAGAAGAAATGGAAAATTCCATTTAGAAAGCCACCTCAACTGTTCAAGACTTGCTACTGTGTAGTAGGCTCTGCTGATTTTGAACCCTATTTCCCCACATTCACAAAGGTACAACATTAGTTTAAGGCTCCTTTCCCCAGCCCAAATGCCTCAATGGCAGAACTGAAGGACAAAAAATAGGTGTTTCTTGTTAAGGAGCTCCAACCATGTACTCCCTTCAGGGCCTTGATTTAACTTATCTCCCCCACTCCTCGCCCAGGCCATTTTTCTGCGCTGCCCTCTACTCTGCAGTCTCTCAGCTGTTTTCATTAGCAGATTCTGTCTGTGTGCTTCCACTTTCTGCATCCTTCTCATTATGAAGATAATTAAATAACATTAATTACCAAAACAAGACATTGAAATCAGCCTACCAGAAACCTCGTTTCAAAATTTGAAACAACTGGTAGGTTACATTTATAGCCCATTTATGCACTTTTTAGCCCTCCTGTTTTTCTGTCTTTTTGTCTGTTATTACTCTAATAAATACTGCAGGGTTTTCTTTTTGCTCTTTGCTTCCTACCCAGGAGTCTTCAGACACTAGAGGGTGATCTTGCTTTCACTGTGCTTTCTCATCCAAATTTTGGTCTAGCTCATCTTCAATTCACCACATTATCCTGAGCTTGCACTGAATTGTCCACAAGTTCCTGAGTGTAATTAACAGCTGCATTTATGCCAGGAAAGCCCTAGTCTGAGGGAAGATGAAGCCACACATAGCTGGCCATAAAAAACACTTCTTGTGGAGTCTGAAACACCCCCATTAGACTTTTTACTCAGTGTCACGTAGATTTGAACCCCCTTAAATTGTTTAGGATTTCAGAAGTATTTTCCTACTAGTCTGGGTTTTTGCAGCTAAATGTGTGGCACCACACAGCGTCATCTCAAGACTGTGGGATGCAAAAAGGCTTGTATTGAGCTACTCAGAGATGGCATGGATTACACAAGACATACACCCCTCTCTTCTTGCCGTGGCAGTTAGCACAGCACTCCAGCAGAGCCTACCCCCAGAGCAGCTCGTCTGAGCAACCCAACTGCAGTGATGAGCCACCAATTCCCATTGGCATGGCTGTGAAATTACTGGAGGGGTTGGGAGTCTGTTGCACCAGGACTGCTTCTGCTTTGGGGCAACAGCAGTGACTGCAAACTGATGCTGTTGCTACTCTGCAATGGGGAGGATGGGTCTGTTTCCTTTTCTGCAGAGCCTGGCTTCTCAGGGCTTCCAGATTTGGGCATCTGATCCAAGAAATCTCCTGGGAAGAGCTCAGCTGTGACATGCATTTTTGCACAAGCAACAGTGAAATTTGCACTGGTATATTAGTGCTTCCTATGCTGGTTGGCCAACTGCTCTTACTGTTTGTTATGCCCTCAAAATTAAATTTTTGGTTACTTAAGGTCTTTCTAAAATCTCCTTCTGAGTTCTCGGATAATATCTTTCATTATTTAATAAAGGCTAAGATCACTGCCAAAAATATCTTGAATGTCAAAAGGCCTGGGATGCTAACAGTGAGTGCTGGCATGCTGCAGGGACAGGAAACAGCCACAAGCTATGAGACAGCCTCTCCACTTGAAGGGAAAATGTGCTTGGGCACCTTTCCTGTGCCACTGAATCAAAGGGTTTAAAGAAGCCCTTACAATGAATTGCTGCTTGCTGGAGGAACCCAGCAAGTCATCCTCCCTGCAGAGTCTCTCTGGGAGCAGAATTCATGTGTCTGTAGAGACTGAAGGTGATTGCTCACTGCTTGTGCCAGATCCTACGGAGGGTCTCAGCAATACCACTCAAACACTTCAAGAAGCTACAAGTGAAAATTGATTCTGTGGATGTTTGGCAGTGGTAGAGAAACGAATTTTTTTGTGATGAGGGATCTCACTGTACATGCTGCCTCCTCAGGAGTACAGTACCAGTTGGAGCTTAGTGCACTTGTCGCCGGTGTGCAGCTTTGCCACTATTTCCAGCATGATCTTCAGCAAATGAATCACTCCCTTGTATAGCTTCTCCACCTGTACATGAGCACAATAATGTAATGACCCTGTATCTTTGCACTTGGTAATAAACTCTTTGGGGACAAGGAAGGTCCCTTCCCTAGCTGGTTTTTGCATTAGCACCTTGCATTTGGGACCTGGATTTGTTTAGACTTCTTGGTGTTAGTTTGAAGCAACTTGCTTTGCAAGAATGAGTTTCTGTGTTCTCATGGGAAGTGGTGACTGTTATCTCCTGTCCATCCCCAGCTCCTCTCCTGCACAGGGCTCCCATGCATGGAGGGGTTTGGGCAGGGTTTGTTTGGGTGGACTTTCCCTGGTGGGCCTGGGGTTACTGCACAGTACCGCTCACACCTGGGTGGAAACACTGAGCAATGACACCCTACAGACATCTGTGGGCAGCTACTCCTTTGGTCCCAGCTGGCTTTGATTTCAGCAGCAAGAATCTCCTACTGATACTTCCTCAGTATTTAGATTACCCCTCTATATATGGGTAAAATATATGTTTCAAATATTTTATTTAGAAATTATATGCTTTAAACAGTGTGTATTAAATAGATGTTCTACATTTATTTATATTATTTTAATAATTTGATATATTTTATTATCTTAAAATTAATTTACTAGTATCTCTAATATTTTGCTTTCTTACACTATAATGGACTGAGCAGAGGAGATGACCTCTTACGGCGGCCCTTTTGTGTATGTTTATTCCAATCTTTTGTTTTTCTTCAATTCTTTCACCCTGAAACAAGGGGCTTTTTATTCCTTCCTCTGACTATCCAATCTGAAACAGCTCTGTCCAAGGCTCGTTCTCTGGCAGGCAGGATGCAAGATGCTGCCAGCTTAATAAAATTTGCAAGCGGTTCGGGACACAGATTTCACTTCTGGGCTGTGAACTGCACCTGACGTCTCCAGCTTGGGCAGATCCCTGCGATCCCCAACGTGCTGCCAGCAGCTCCAGCCGCAAGCGCAGCCACACCCCAGAGAGACGCGAGGTTTTACTGGTTCCGGCAGGTGTCACCGCGGAGGATAAAGGGCATGTGCACAAGGTGCCAGACACCCAGGTAACCAGGGGCCAGGAGGAGCCTTGCGGGCTCACCTGGTCTCGCCGTGCCACCCCAAAGTGAAGACAGCAGGTGCAGCTCACGCTGCCGCAGAGATGTTTGCCTGACCTTTCCCGGGAGATCGCTGCTGCCTGCCCGGACTATCCAGCCTTCAGCACCACTGCTTTTATTTGCTCCATCAGTATCCAATCCAAATCTCTCTTACAGCAGCTTAAACCCGTTGTGCTTCTGCCGCGTTGTGAGTTTATTATAAAGAGATCACTCTCAGCTGGTGGGAGAATGGACACCCCAGATGCAAATAAATATTCCCCTGGCTTCATACCCAGCATTTCTGCTTAGGCACCACAGAAAGGAAATAAAAGATCTTATTGATGAAGATATTCATGCTTTCATCTCTCTGGCAAATCAACAAATATACAAAGCCCAGAGTACATCTGCCTCATCTGCAGTGACATATAGGTTCTACTGATACCATGGTTTATTCAAAAATGTTCTGTTTCATCACGGTTTTAAAAGTGCACATGGCACTGTGTCAAGGCTATTTTCATAGGATTAATATAAAACATTAGCTAAGGGAAGTATTAAGAGACACCTATTATGTTTGAGATTTATTTCTCCCCATTTCCCTGAGATTTTTTTCTAGATAGCTCGAGAGTTAATTTAGGTAATGGTGCACCTATTTTGAAGGGCTTTCTTACTTGCTGATCAGCATTACTGATACTAATTTTTAATATCTGGTAAAAATTTGGCAGCAGGACACAACGCATTTTTATTCTACGGTTATGCAGTTTCTAACACAAAACAACTTCAGTCCACATCCAGGCACCTTCGATGCCACAACACAAATGGCTGGCAACTGAGTGCAAAGATATTTTTTGTGTGTAATCTGAGATACAGACTATTGATGCTATTAACTCCTATCACTCCCATGGGGCTCATCATTAACATCCCTTTTAATACAGAGGAAGCTTTGGCGGGTGAGTAACGAAATTTTTCTTTCGGTTTTCTTTCTTCAATTAAATGAATACTCTATGAAGCAACTGCTGCTGTAGATGTTATTAAATGTATTTCTTTCTGCATTTTTTGACCACTAAATTAATCTGTGGGATGATATCTTGGTGTCATTTACTCTGATCTGGCTTTTTTTGCAAAACCCTAATTATAGATTGTATAGGCACAAAACCACATCTGTGTGATCTACCTCCACATTACCTCTCTTGATTTATGTCCCTAACCCCAGGTTCCTACATAGCAAATTAAGAGGAGGTTGGAACCCTCAGTGGGTGATGGATGCCAAGTAAACCCAGCTGGACCTGGATCTGCAACTGCACACCCGTCCTAAAGCCCCACCACTTGCCAGGTTGTGCACATCCCATCGTCACTGTGCTCTCCGGCCTTGATGGCACCGCCATCCTTCACAGCCATCAGGGTCCCCCGCACCTGAAGACGCTGAGCAGGCTGTGACACTCTCAGAGAGGTGAGTCAGGGCTGTGACATCCAAGACATGCCTGTTTCTGAAGTCCTATGACCATCTGCCTGTGAGAACCTGAGCAAAGAGATACCTGCACCTGCAGTGCAAAATACCACTGACTTTTAAATCTGAATCCAGTGCTTTCAGAGTCATCCTCATCTCACCTCCTTGTCCCTGCCTGGTGGGGCAGGATGCTAATTTTAGCTCTTCCGGACCAACGCATGAATTAGTCATCAGGTCATTTATTACGACTTTTCATCTTAATCCTGATAATACTCCAACTCCAAAAAAGATCAATTGACAACAAAAGGGAACAGTGAGTGAGGCAGAATCCTTTCTTATTTGAGTCTGGGTAAAGGTAGCTCACAGAAAGGCATTTATTTGCTGCTAGTAATTGTTTTACAGTTGTAGGGATACAACTGCCGGAACAACTCACTGTCAGCAGTCAATTTACAAAATTATTCTTCAGTGATTCCCTGATTTCATCTCTTTTCATGGACCAGAAGACCTTTTCTAATGGGATGGCTGGCAAAAGGCCTCTTCATTTACAAGGCAGATCACGCAGCCTTATACACTTAGTTCTAATCATGAAATATTGGAACACTGTGACCTGAGGCATCATGCACTTACTTGTTGATTAATGGTCTTCAGACAATCTTAAAAATAAACATGGGGGAACACCAAGTGCAACAGGAGGATTTTATCTTAATAATTTCTGCCCTTGACTGCTAACCCAGAGCTTCCAGTGAAAGGATCTATTTCCATACGCTCAGAGACTGAACACACAGGGGGGACACAAAGGAGGCAGCACAGCCGGGTAATGAGCTTGTTTCCCTTGCACACCACTTCAATTTAATAAAACCTCCGAGACTCTAAGTTGCTTGGGAAAGAGCACTGCTCCCAAGGCAGGCATAAATACAGAGTAGGACAGGACTGAAACAGGCACCATTAGGAAGGGGGATCCCTGAGAAAGGGGGACAGCACTCCCATGAACAGAGAAATCACAAAGACAGAAGAAAAGAGGAGAGGCAGACGCAGTGCAGCAGAGCAGGGTGCCTGGATGCCTTTGCCACCTCAGCCAAAGAGAAGGCAAGGATGATTTGATGGGATCTCAGCTGCAAGAGGAGACAACAGAGATGCAGCAATGACTGCTGCTGAAGAGGAGAGGAAGAGACATTTATCTGATTTTCTGCACCCTGAAATTCAGACCCTGGGTCTGGTTGACGATGCTGGCCATGGGATAAATATGCTGATTATTGTGGAGATTTAGCAAGCAGGATTGAGCAGCAGCACCATGCTAAGGACAGCACAGAGGAGAGTTTAAGATAAACAAGCTCAGGATGACACCTAACAGTGCTGCCATGGGGCTGGGTGTCACGCTGAACAGTAGCAGAAAAGCCTGGGAGGACGGAAAGGCAGGTCTGTCCTAGTGCTTCTGCACTACAGACAGCTGCAGGAGCAATGAACTAGCAGGAAATCCATGGCTCTTCCCCACCTACATGGTACAACTGCACTCTGCCTTTGTGTGAAACACAAGCAGCTTGGGGCAGGACCAACGTCGATCAGTCGGCACATCCTCACTGAAGTAGTTTCTGCCTGTGTCTGGCTGGGGAGGTTTCTTAGGAAAAACTTATTTGCACAGATCTCAATGCTTCATCTTATTTCAAAAATGTATTTTCTCACCTGTTTAGTGACCCAAGCTCCCAAACAATATAAAATTTTTAAAAAGGAAGAAGTCACTTGTCTGCTAAGATCTTACAGTTGCTGCCTCTGTGAAGGTGGGCTATGGGTAGGGATGACAAAAAGTGCAAAGTCCTCTCTGTGCTGCTGCTCTTGAGAGACAGAGCGGGAGATGTCCTAGTTCAGCAAAGGACCAGGTGACACGTCCTTCCTAGCACAAAGATAACCATGGAAGAACAAGAAAAAGCAGCAATATCTCTGCACAGCTAGGCTCCAATTCCTAACTGTCCTAAGCAACAAAAATAAGTGCTCTGGATCTACATTATAAATATGATCAAGCATACACATTTCATGGAGTTTACCACAAAACTACCCTAAACTGCATATAAGGGATCACACAATACACGTTAAAGGAATATTTTAATTCAAGGCAACAGCAAAGACTTTCCTTTTTCCCATGGTAAATGATTATTGCCCTATTAAGTCTTAAATTTAATTTTATTTCTATCCATACCCCAGGTTCATAGCAAATAGGGTAGAAATGAGGGGATTGTACATTGCCTGGAAATCAGAAACTACTTCTGCTAGGTCTCACCTGAACATCACTTTCACAGCAGTATTTCGTCCCAGCCTCTTTAGTAGCACCACCGCCTTATGGTGCTGACTGAAAGCTTTCCATCCTCCAGGACTATCCTTCAGAGGCCTCTCTTCCTCTGCAAATACCCGGCACAGCTCCACAAATCAGCTGGCATGGACATGCAGAGAGGCAGAGCATGACTTATGGGAGGGTGACGCCACTTCCCACAGAGCCAGGCACAGCACACAGGAGCCAAGGCGGGAGGAGCAGGGAGATGACATAGACATTAAGCTGAAATGGGAAGAGCAGGAAAAGAGGGGGTGACCACCCTTTGCTTTCTTACCCCACCCTTTTGGCTGCTTTTATGGAGGGCTCATAACTACAGCATGCACACACCTGAAGTGCAATATATTTGGGATTTAGGCTTCCAAGTTCAAGACTCCTTTCAGTACTTAATTCATTTAGGATTTGCAAACCCTTCTTGCTTGAGGCTCTAGAGCATGCAGAGCGACAAGTGTAACAATGGCACACACCAAACTTCCCCTTGCTGCCCCAAATTCAGCGCAGTGAACAAGACCCACAGCAACTTCCCCTGGGGATCATCAAGGGGAACTCACTGCATAGACACAATGATTGCAATTTTGCAGTAGTCCTGGGCTATGCCGAATGCTTTTAATCTCTGTCAGAAGAAGTGAGTGATTGAAGCAACATCACACAGTGTGCTGAAGCAGTCACTAACTGAGCAAACAGCAAGGTTGCTTTGCTCATTCCTTACAGTACTATCAAAACTCCTTACAAGTTTATCCTCTATTTTTCACCTTTGATTCTAGTTGAATAAAGGGAAGGCACAAAAATCTTGTTGTAAAGGAGCAAACAAAATTCCTTGGTTTTGAAGGACTTCCGCCTCTCCAGACTGGCTTATAGCACAAGTGCTCTTCCGTGGGAATCAACCCCCTTCTAAGAATAATGTAAGGCAATATTTTTAATAAAATATTAAAAATACAAACTACAACAAGTTCATATTTCAGTGGTGCTTTCTCTCCGTCTTCTTGCTCTTGCTAGGTCTTATCCTTTCACCCATTTTTCAACAGAAGGACTAACAAGGAATAATTGAGAATGACATATGATCAGGTTTACTTGCCAAGTCTTTTTATACTCAAATATTCAATTTGTGGCTTCCAGTAATAGTAGGGTAGGCAGTATCCTTTCTCCTGCCCTCCACAAAAGAAAGCAGAAAGGAATTATCCGTGGATTTAGATAGATTGAAATATTCACTATGTATGAGCTGGCTGCCTCACAGCCAGATGCTGCAAAACTACTCAGCATCACTCCAGACTCCAGACTGTGCTTTCATGATGACATATCAGGAAAGCCTGCAGCAAGTTAGAGATAAGAACCATGCTCAGCAGCAGGTACAACGTTTTTTCATTCTAACTGCTGCATGTGAAATTATGCCGGGTGCCTACCCAGGGTGGAGGTACTTTCTGGATGGACAATTAGCAAAACACATCGGCTGGGTTCAGACTTGGCTTTCCCTGAATGCAGCCTCACTGCTTGTGTTTAAACCAAGAGCTGAACTTTAATTTTAGCTGATAAATTATAAGAAAAATCTCAAGAGGTCTTGATTTGTTGCAATGCATTCATGGCATTTTCCCACTATAGTTCAGTGTCCCTTGAAACTGAAGTTTCTGCTGACTAGGTGGGCTCTGAAAGAGCCTGCATCTGCTTCACTGTGTTTAGGGATACTGGACTCCTCCTGTAACCGCCTGCACCATAGGTTCCACACATTATGATATAAAAATATCTTCCCATGAGCAGCCCTGCTGCAGTGGGGAGTTTGAGCAGTGACAGTGGGAGATAAAGCAGGAGGCCTGGCTGTGCCCTTCCCACCCGCTCAACAAGCAGCTGCCTTGTGCTCGCACAGCGGATCCATCCAGGGTCTGCCACAGTGATCCCTGGTTGGCCACACTGCAGGGAACCACCCGGGCATGTCTGACAAACCAGGGAGGGTATGATAAGCAAATAACCTCCATGCTGTGAAGCCAAATACTGGCTGTATGACAGATGGAATAAGATATAACTGTGGTTAAGACTTTATGAAGCACAATAAATACACTGCAAGCACATTTCTGCATATGCAGACTGGAAAATTAAACCCAGAGAATGCTGTTGGCTCAAAAATCAACCAGATCCTGAGCTCCCCTCCTCTAGAGCCCAAAAATATGAATGAACTAAAGCAATCCGGATCCTATTTGGTCGTTCAGCTCTGATGACTCATCTTCCCTGAGCTCTCCTTAGGCTAATGACAAGGAAACAAACACAGGCAGAACTGTATTGAACTTGGCATCGTTTTGGCAAAGTTGTGTACCCAGGATTTTGTCACCAGGTACTCCTTGCACTTCTTGTGTCACCTGTGCCCCAAGAAAGAATTAAAGGTTTAATAAGCAAACAGTCTGTTTTTCTTTCAAGCCACCAATAATTTCTACTCAAGTCCCAGGACAGCCTAAAATTTTACCCAAATAAATGCTTGAGAAACTGGCTGTTTGATGGAGCTTAAGGCAAGCAGCCAGTCAGGGCAGCTCCCGTAGGCTGTCTGCTCAGTGTGCCCCCCCTTGAGCTGTGACCCAAAATGCTCCGCACAGAAGTAGAGCCACACACAAAGTGCAGAAGCGAAGGGGCAGCCCCTGGGGATGCTGTCCTGAATCAGCTACCCTCACCCAGGAGTGCTAATGTGAAGTGGTGGCTGTGACCGCTCTAAACCCTGTGGGTGAACGAGGAAAAGAGTTACATTCCTAAGACGAGGCCAATAGCAGTGCCGAGAGTGAGAGCCACTGACATATCTCCTGCCCTCGGAAGCTGCCCTCCTTTCTCAAGAACTCCTGCCCTTGTGAGTCTAGTTGGGCATTCTATACAGCATTTTACTTCTGAAGGAACAGGGTAACACAATTATTAAATGAAAAGTAAATATTGTAAGCACAATTTTATGACTGAAAACAGTTTAATCACCCTTGGATGTGATTTTTGGGTGACAGACCAAAACCTGCCTAACCCTGGTTTGAATATTTATGTGCCTGTGAGCTTGCCTGTTTCCTTCACACGTACTGACTAGCCTTTAAAAGGTATCACCTCTCCTTACAAGTTTCTGGGTCCCCGCCAGCAGAAAGTGGTGCCTCCTCGACATCATCAAAGGGCTTTCCATCCTTCTTCATACATTCCAAAACCTTCACATCAACAGCAATTTGTCTGGAGGGGGAACGAGCTTGGCAATCCCTCAGCAGAGGGATCTAGTGCTGCCCACCCACACCGTGTGACATTGCGACGCTAATAGACCTTTTTGTAATGCCGACGCCAAAGTAAATCCTGTGATACCTCAGGTCCTCCGCTGGAAAGGTCGGGCCCTGCGGGCTCCAGAAGCGGGCTGCCGGGGGTCGCACCGGAGAGGGGGATGAGGCCGCGAGCCGCCGCCGCCTGCGCTTCCCTCCGCCGGGGCCGGGCGGCGCTGGCGGCCGGCGATGACCGCCGTCGAGGCGGCAGCGAGACACCGCCCACGCCGGGGGTGGCCCCGCGTGGGTCCGGGGACGCGCGGGCGGCGCCCGCAGCAGACAGGCGGTCAGGGACCGCGGCCGCGGCGCATCGGCAGCGCCCGGAGAGCCGAGCGGAGCTGGGGAGGGATGCGGGCTCCGCCGGCCGCCGCGGCGAGCCCTCCCCGCGTCCCGCACTGACTGCCGCCCCGCCACCCGCGCTCTCCTCCGGGGCTTGGCGGGGAGCCGGCGGCTCCCCGGGGCCGCGCAGCCCATGGCCAGCTCCGCGCAGCCTCCGCCGGCGGCGGGGAGCAGCGGCCCCGACGGCGGGTCGCTGGCGGGGGGGGGCGAGACCTTCGGGGACCGCTCCCTCAGCCAGGGCCTGAGCGTGCTGGTGGGGCTGGGGCTCTGCGTGGCCATGCTGGGGCTGGGCTGCGCCGTGGAGTTGGGGCAGCTGGGGCAGCAGCTCCGGCGGCCCGTGGGGCTGCTGCTGGCGCTGCTGGGACAGTTCGTGGCCATGCCACTGCTGGCCTTCCTCCTCGCCCTCATCTTCGCCCTGGACGAGGTGGCGGCCGTGGCTGTACTGCTGTGCGGCTGCTGCCCCGGGGGCAACCTCTCCAACCTCATGTCGGTGCTCGTCGACGGGGATATGAATCTGAGGTAGGTGCCCCGCTGCCCCTCGCCCCCAGCCGGCCGGGGGGCTGCGGCGGCCCCGGGACACGGGGAGGGTTCGCTGGGCACCTGCCACCAGTGGAGCCGGGACGGGCGGACGGGCGGGCACGGCGCCCTGGGAATCGCCAGCACTGCTCTCCTGTCTCTCCCGTAGCGGATCTTACATGAGCCGCGACACACGCCTCCTACCTTCTTCCCTAAAAAAGCTTGCCTGCCGGGGCAGGGAAGAGGGTGGAGGATGGAAAGGGGAGAGAGGAGAGCGAACGGGCTCTTGCTGTGAGAAGCGCCCAGCCGGCTGCAGAACCCTTTTCCAGCGGGGCTGGGGGCTCCCCGGGGCTGCCCCCCGGCCGGACGGGCGATAATGGGGCATTTCTTTGGTTCCCCCGGCGCAGCATTATCATGACGGCCTCCTCCACGTTGCTGGCACTCTTCCTGATGCCCCTCTGCCTCTGGATCTACAGCCGCTACTGGATCAACACGGCCGTGGTGCAGCTGCTGCCCCTGGGGGCGGTGAGCCTGACGCTGGGCAGCACCCTGCTGCCCATCGGCCTGGGGGTGCTCATCCGCTACCGGCACCCCCGCGCCGCCGACCTCCTGGTCAAGGTAGGCACGGTGCCCGGAGGGGAGGAGGGCGGCCGCGCTGCGGGGGATGCCCGGGGGACCGACGGCAATAAGCTTTCTGGTCCCTCCAAACCGATGTTAGTCTCACATAGGCGTATTCGACTACTTAGCTGGAACACAAGGACTTGCAGTTTTAAAATAAAAGGGTGGGACAAAGAAAGCGAGGGAAAGGGCGGGTTACCCCCTATCGCAGCGCACAGGAAGGAGGGCAGCGTGGTGCTGCAACCTCGCAGGCATCCTGGACCCTGTAGCAGAGGCATTCCATGACATCCTGCTTTCTCCCCACTCTTGCTGCACCCAGGTCAGGCAAAACCAACCTGCAGGCACGGCCACACTGCCTTAAAACGTGCAACTAAATCAGCTTAATTGAGAAAGGAGGAGCGAGGCAAGTCATCACAAAGCAAAATGATGGAGAGTGACCTCAGCCTATTCCTTTCCTGGGATACGATCAAACACCGCCAAAATCCCAGGCCAGGAAAGAGCCTGGGAAGGGCAGTGCAACCATGTTTTTCAGTTTAGACTCTTTAGCAAGCCTCTAGCTCCTGTGCTTATCCTTTTAAAAATAATAAACCTCATTTATCAATGTCTGTATCTGTTGCCAGATTTCCCTGTGGTCCCTCTTGGTGACTCTGGTGGTCCTGTTCATCCTGACTGGGACCATGCTGGGCCCAGATCTGTTGGCACAGATTCCTGCATCTGTCTACGCCATTGCAGTGCTGATGCCTCTGGCAGGGTATGCCTTGGGATACGGCTTAGCCACGGTCTTTAAAATGCCCCCACACTGCAGGAGAACAGTATCTTTGGAAACAGGGTGCCAAAACGTCCAGCTCTGCACTGCCATCCTAAAACTCACCTTCTCCCCGGAGCTCATAGGGAGCATGTACATGTTCCCCTTGCTTTATGCGCTTTTCCAGTCAGCAGAAGCGGGACTGTTTGTGCTGGCATACAAGATGTATGGAAGAGACAGCTACAAGCAAGATACACTTGGTGAAGAGGAAGACACAGATATTTCCTACAAGAAACTGAAGGAAGAGGAGGTAGCTGATACTTCATATGGCACAGTGACCACAGAGGAGCACAACTCCATTCAGATGGAGCCCACTCAGACGGCGCTTTAGGCAAGACAAAGAGGTAACTCCCTGAGACATGAATGTGTGTTGTGCTTGCAACCAGGCTGGGGCTGTGCTCGCCGCTGTGCAAGTGGAGCTGCCCGGCCTCCATCGTTTCTCCAGCTGCTCCCATTGTACCAGGTGATATGTGTTTATTACCATGACAGTTCTACTCCCTCAAAAATAAATGTGGGGAAAAAAAAAACTATTACTGCAACACAGACCTGTAACTGTAAAACTTCATGCAAGGAGACTGCTGCCTGGCTGAGTGCAGCAGGAATGGGTAGAAGGAAGGAAACAGTGTTCTACAGAGTCAGAGCCATCTCAGTGTCAGTATGGATGACAGGAAAAACCACGTCGCGCGTGTATCTCTGTGCCTCCCACCTGCTGTAAAAACATTGTTCTCATTGCTCTCACCACAAATACATGGCGAAGCCGAACCAAACCCGTGTTCTCCGATGTTTAGTCCCTAGGAGGCAATTAAGAGCCGCGCTGCCTGGTTCAGCTGGGGAGCTGTTAGGGGGGTGCTGGATGGCCCAAGGCCCCGCACCAGGTGGGGATGGGAAAGGGCGGCAAGGCCGGCGCCCGTCGGGGGCGAGGGAAGCCCAGCCCCTCCCCGGGGGTATTTAAGGCCGCCTCCTGGGGGTTGCCCCGGGTCCGGTGCGATGGCTGAGGAGGCGATGGCGAGCTATCTCTACACCGCCTACCACCCCTACTCCTACCGCTACCCACCGCCCAAGGGCAAAGGAGGGGCGGCGGGTGGCTGGCGGCCGCGGGGCAGCAGCAGCTACTTCTCGGGCTACGGGGAGGCGGCCGCCGAGTACTTCGACAACTACCAGCGGGCGCAGCTGAAGGCCATCCTCTCCCAGGTCAACCCCAACCTGACGCCGCGGCTCCGCAAGGCCAACACCAAGGAGGTGGGCGTCCAGGTGAACCCGCGGCAGGACGCCTCGGTGCA
>VXBT01000563.1:63338-184025 GCA_013400235.1 Oriolus oriolus
TTTTTTTTTTTTTTTTTTTTTTTTTTGTTTTCTACAAAATGCTATTGGTTTCAACAGAATCCAGTTCGTTTTATACTACAGACTTTGACACTGAACTATGAGTATATTGCCTGTCAGCATGTTTTGGTAGTCAGGGGTTTTTTTTGTTTTTGTTTTTTTTTTTCTCTATAGTCCCAATTCCTTAGGCTTCAGTTGAGTCATGAAGATGCATATACGTGCATTCAAACTCTTCAAACCCTGCAGGCTACTCAGACTGCAGGTACTGCATGTGACTACCAAGAGGGAACGCCCCCTTCTCCTCATAGCTTTATACACCTACTGTTTTAACAGTGCATTGCACAAATTTACAAGAAAAATACTGGTTTTGCACTATACAGTTTCTAGAATATATACAGAATAAAATAAGTTAACTTCTAATGAGAATTGCTGATGGGCAGCATATATCTTTAATATACATTTTAAAGTCTCTGCAGGCAGCTACTTTTTGGTTAGTTGTTATCAATATTTGTAACATAAGCACTGGTCAGAGAACTGAGCAGCATTCCAATAAAGTTAACAGATATATTATTTCTTTTAGAAACACTGGGAAATCCCAGTTTAAAATATTATTAAATGTCCTAACATTTACACACTATGAGGATTAGATCTAATAAAATAAAATTTCTTCAAAAATAATCTTGCAGCTCTTTTAAGCATGCTCTGAGACCTTATTTAACAATCATCCATACCTTCAAAAAACAACTGTCACATAGCCATACATTCTAACTCACACACATCATTTCCTTATTAAAGACAACAAAAGCAAATAAAACACTGAGAAGTCAATGGTTTTTGCAGTCATTTGTCCTTCTACTCATGTTTGACCGCACATTCTTCATGACGTTGCGAAGTGTCTCATTAGGTGTTAGCTGATGGTTTTATCTACTACTGCTGGAAAGCCAGGAAGCCTTGCAGGTCTTCAGCCAAAATAAACCAGCCTTGATTTTTAGCCTCATCCCACCTGCGATACTGATTCAACCTGTAAAGGCTGTTACTGCAAGCATCATTTATAGTTCTGTTACAACAGAAAATAATGCATATGTATGCATTACATTTAAGCCCTTTTCCTTTCATGTAGTTTTTATACATAAATTTAATAAAAAAATACTACTGCCACACAGGTTGCTGTGTAGAAAGAGCAGTCAAGTAGGATGTTCACTTCAATTTTCAGGGTTTTATTTCTGATGAAACAGTTTCTTGCTGTGATAAAAGTGTGTTGGTTGTCAGGATTGCTGGAGGCTTGTTTTTGTCTTTTTGTGAAAGGTGCATAAGAATAGTCTGAAGTGTCTTCATCATCAGTTCTTTTCTAAATGACAGCCATTCAGAATCCAGTGGTCACAAGATTTATTCCTGTTTTGATCTTCCCTAGAAGCTGACAGGATTGCACCATGCGGAGAGACTCTCGAATTTCTAGATTAAGTTCCATCAGCTTTGAGCTGGCCTCAGACATATCTTGGTTGGAGCCTACTACTGCAAAGCTGCCAGTTTGGCCAAGTGTCTGATGACGGAAATAGATGTGCAGCAATGTTTGAACTGGGTCATCTTCAGAACTGCCAAAGATGTCGTGGGGCCAAATAGATCTGTAAACACACAGTTTGGATTTAAACATTAAAAAAAGTTTAAATGTTCAAATGTTCTTTAAGCAGATATTTGAACAAAAGACATAGAGAAATGTTTCTTCCATAGCGTTCTGGTAATTAACAGTATTTCTCAGGATAAATTCTAAAGAACAAGTACTACTAAAATAGCTTTTTATTTTTTCTTAATTATACAAAATAAAAGACTAGCTGTAATGAAGCAACAGTGTTTGTCCTGGTCTACAAGGACATCCAGAAAGAACTGAAAAAAAAGGAATCGTGCCTATCCCTGTTTTTAATTTAAAAAGGTCTATTAAGAAACTCAAGATCTGAAAGCAATCCTTAAAAACTTACCTGAAAGCCTTGACCTGTGCCACAGCTGACACAAACTCCTTGTTTCTCAGTGATTCAATGAGAGAGTGAATAGCTGTTTCTGTGCTAGCTTGGGAAGCCTCTGCAATTTCAATTTCTTCAATACCACTGTCAGACACCGCCTCAGCTTCTTTCAGGCAGCTCTCCAAAAGAGCAAGTTCTTCAGACATGTTTATAACCTAAAACAGGTATAAGTTATCTTTTCTAGTTCAAATGTATTTTCAGCCAAATTAAGTTTCAGAATATCAGATTTTTGTTTTTCCTCCTCTATGCAGTAATGAGAAATAGAAAAAGAACACCCAAATATTTTCTGCAGTTGCTTATGAATATCGTTAATTTAATGGCCCAAGCATGCATGTCAAGTATTTGGGCTTTCCCCGATGAAGTGTCCATCTCACTTCTTTTAGAATTCATTTCAAAAAGTACGTTTCTTTTCTCCCTACATTACTTAATAACAAACTGACAAAAAGAATTAAACATTTCAGAAAAGTATGGCAGCAATGGTGCCATTATAAGGACATCTTAAATACAAAGGAAAAAATCTGGAAGACTGGTAACCCAGCACAGTAACTGCAGTGCAGCCAATGTATATAATAATACCTTTGGCTTTAGCTGCAACGCATGAGTAAAACACAAGGCAGAACATGATTCTGCATCTAACTTAGGCAAGAAGTGGGACTAATGTGATGCCAACGTTCCACAACATTCTTCAAACACAAACTTATTCGCGGCCTCTACAAAAACCTGGAAATACAAGTGAGGAACATGCACAGATTTTTTCTGAAGCTACTCATAACCCAAAGACTTTGACTCAGGTTGTTCATGTCCCTCCCTTCTATATCAAGCAAGACCAAGCCTACTTTTTTTCCTGCTACCCCTGTTTATTGCATTCCAGACCCAGGGGAGAACTTACAGAAGACATTATTAATAGCATAGTGTACAGAACTCGATTAACATCACATATATACTACATGTGCACAGCTGAAAGACACTTTTTACTTCTGGGGTTAATACAACTAAAAATCAGGCAGGAGGGGTCTAGAATGCACTACTAACTGTGCTTAGGATGGGGACTAAGGTTGCAGAGTAATTGAATGGTGGCTGAAGTGACACAGTTAAATGAATCAGTTGGTAGCAAGTGATGGTGTTTGCTATAGGAAACACCAGGGTGATGGAAAGGGGCTTTCATCACAGAGCTCTGTTGAGTGGAGTTGATGTGCCTTGATTGTAGCTTGATTAGAATACACCAGGAGTGCTACTGAAATATTTAAAATCCTCATCACTGGACTCCCTACATTCTTGTCTTTTTTTAAAGAGCTTTCAAGCTGTACAAAAATCAACACAGGTAATTGAACATCTCAGAAAATTCTTGTAAGCTCTACTTAAATATTTTATTAATTGGCTATAAAACAGCTGGAGCCCTCCTCCAGTTTCTAAAAAGATAGATATCCCACTGACAAAAACATTATCAAAATTTATTTTAAATTTTCTGCTTTTAAAATGTCAACAATTACTAGCTGAATGGCATGGTTTTCATTACCTCTGCTTCTTTCTTGATTGTTTTTACTTGACTGATGAGTTTGCAATAAGCTTGGAACAGAAGCAGCAACTGGAAATGCAACTTGTATAGCCTCCGACACAACTCCAGCTCCTACAAATGTAAACAACACTATTATGTTCAGGAAGTGCAAACCTCCTCCAGTACAAGAGACAATAAATCACAACTTCTTCAGTATAGAGTGTGCAAAATTAAAAGTAGTTAATTTGGTTACTAAAGAAAATGCCAAAAATATTCAGAAGCTAACATACAGTAAGCTAATGAAAGGCAGGTGAAAGCTTCCTTCAGCTCTAGATTTACAAGTAGCCTCTCACAGAGATTTAAAGTTCACTTTTTAATAAGTTACATTTCCAAGAAAGGGGGTGGAGTGGGATGTGAAGTGATTCAAAAGGCATTTTGAAATGTCTGGAACATTCCAAGATTTCATGTCTCAAAAACAAGACAAGAGCTTAATAGATCACTTACTTTCAGTGTTGATATTTTACTGTTTAAATTCATGATCTAATATCCAAAAGAAGCAGTTGTGGTCCATAAGTATAGGATCTTTCATAACCATTGATATTTATATTGTAAGCACAGTATATAACCTGGCCCTTAGCTTACACTGCCTAACAGAGTAGGAGGAGAATAATTCAATTCCTGGAGGCAAGAATAACGTTTTCTTTTTAAAAGGTAGCCCTTATTCTACTTTAGAAAATAACACATGATATATTCTTAAGGAAATGAAATAGCAGTATTAACTTACACACTGTCTTGCTTCCATTTTTATGCCTCTAAAACACTAGTCAGAAGTGCAGACAGTGTTAATACTGCTTCACATACAGACATAAAAGCTAGTGCTAATGGAATAATCTTTATAACATTCTACTAACTACAGGATCCTATTGTCTACAAAGGACCAACAGTCTAATGGGTTAGATGATGCAAAATTGAAGCGCACAGCATTTCTGTAATAGTCTAGGACAAGACATCATTATTTCACAAATGGACAAGACAGATGGAGACCAGTTTGGTGACTGGCTTGGTTAAGTATTTGATAAATCAAGAACTGTCACTTACTGCTAGAATTTCCATTTGCTAAGCAAGAAGATGAGCAGGTCACAAAAATACAAAGAAAGAAAAAAGAGCAAGAATTAGTGTAGGAAATAATCTTAATTAGGGTAAAAGATGTCCCAGGTAAAATGGAGGAAGAAATACAAGTAACATGCTCTAAATATATCCTGAATGTAAAAAAAATTAACAGGCTGAATTTGATGTGAAATTACTTGCTAAAGATACTAACTAAAATTACTAACTAAAGATAGATAGTATTGGCCTTGTTGTCCCACAGCATGAGTAACACTCTTACAACCCTGTCTGGTCTTTATACATTGTGTAGTCTGAAAGGTGCACAAATACAAGGTAATCAAAATCAAGGACACTTAGATCTGAACAACTGTACAACGCTTCTTACTTGTTCTGTATCACCATAATTTAAGCAAAAATATTGCATTTTAAAATTGGAGATGCAAGGTCAATTTGGATTCTGAATCGGTTTAGAAATTCTTGGGTTTGCTAAACTCAATTCTCAACACCTCTGAGAGATCTCTGTAATGTAATTGCACTTGGTTTTTACAAGCCATTTCAAAAAAAATGTCTGGGGAAGAGGGATAGGGAGAGAAATAGTAAGAAAATATATTTGTCAGACTAGGGATGTGAACTTCACCATTCCTGTGCTTTGTACAGTACTAAGCGTATTGATGGCACTTAGGCACCTACTGTGGTCATAGCAAACCAGATCACAGAATCATAGAACATCCCGAGCTGGAAGGGATCCATAAGAATCCAACTCCTGGCCCTGCACAGGACAACCCCATTGGAATCACACCATGAGCCTGAGAGCAAAACACATGAAGATGTCTGACTCCCAAGGGACAGAAGCAGCTGAGCTTTACTAAGCACACAGCTGTACACGATGTTATGGTAAGTTACATACTATGTGCTTCACAGGTTATAAATGTTGCATGTTTTTGTTGTGCACACTGTGCAATTATATACACAGCACAATTATTATATAAGTGAAAACTTCTGATGCACAGAGCACTGAAGACGTAAGGTCTTGAACTGCAGAAGTAAAAATGCTTTCGATGACTCACTTTAATGAAGCACAGAGAATCAGATTTTGAGAAATGGCAGGGTTGACTATTTAATAATTTTAGTCTTTAAGTCCCAGTGTTCTTAAAGCCAAGTCTCATTATTACTGTAAGCAATAATTAATCCCTTTCCCCCAAATCACACCTTGATAGATACCTTTTAAAAATTCAAGAGAGGTTTTCCTTTAAAAATGGCTTTGTACTGCTTCAGTGTCTTTCACATACGTGCTTACTCGAGAAATAATCTGATTTTTCTACCTGCCTGTCCTGCAGAAACAGTCTAGCCAGAGTCCAGATGCATTCTTTCAGGCTTGCGTGTGCTAATAGCCAGAACTGAATAATTAGATTTACTTGCAAGTCTGCTGGCAATGCACAAGCCAGAATAGAATTAATCTCGCTCTTCCTTAGCTGTATGGACCACAGTGCTAAAAATTAGTAAGAAAATCTCATTTGTGTTAGTGAATGAAAAATATCTGTTTTCCTGAGCAAGACAACACTTACACATTTTTAGCATTAACTGGTCGACTGCTTAGACTTAGCAGCCCCACACTCTATTTACAAGGACTTTTGAAGAATTACCAGCACGCCTCCCTCGCAGGCTAGGATTAAAAACCAAAATCAAAACAGGTCCCCACCAATCAGTGTGATTGGTCACAAACTCCTTTTCAGAGGCCACCTTCAAACCTTGCAGAAACAGAGAAGAATAGGCCAAACTGCCTTGCTGGGGAATCATGGATTCTCTCTGTACAAGCTATTTGAAAGTCTGCACGTTGCTTGTCTTCCATCTCTTAGTTTCCCCAGCTACACAGTAGGAACAGTAACATTTACGTTCATGGTAAGAATGGGTCTGTTCTAACAACTAAATGTTAGAACAGTCTCTTAGTGTATGTAAACAAAATTATAAGTATGACCTGAAATACATAAATGCTGCTTTTTTATTAACATATACAGCATTTACTGTATTGTAACAGTAAATGTTGTTATATCTATTTCTAAAGATATACCAGTCAGTATACAAACATGTATACTTAGTGTAAAATACACTAAAGTATATGTCCATAGGCAAGACAAAAATCCTTGCAAATAGTAGCAAATTATTTTGCTGGTTTTGTATTACCTAAGCTTATCCACATGATTTTTTTTTAAATGTGCAACTTCAGTGCAGTATAAAAATTAACAGTATATTATCACATTTCACTACTCTAAAACTTGAGGTACATTTTGTGATTGAATTAAAAACCCCCAAACATGTATGTAAATATATATGAAGAAAAGCAAAAGAAAACTGCATAAAAGAAGAAATAGTCCAAAGATACAGCAAACATTTCTGTTCCTGAAGACTTCAGCAGCAGAAATATGACCAAGTGCATCAATGAATAGTTCAATTGAATAAAAGAAATAAAATTCCTCCTTTCTCAGCTTGGATTTGAGAATTTTGTCAAACTGACATTGTGAAAAGGTAAGTTCATCTGCCACCCTGCAGTACTTTCTTACATCTTTCACTGTCCTTACCACAGTACTTCAGATGGCAGATTCCTGGTACCTGCTAATATTGGGTTTTGGATTTGCTTTTTTTACCATGTCAATACTAAGCAGCTATTCTATTTTTAAAAAATCCCAGTCCTAGTCCATTTGGGGAAAAGCTATCACTTATTATAGCAATTAGTAATATTAAACATGGATAACTGCCATGCAAATACATACAAAATATTCAACTAATATTAATGGTTATAACCATTATATTAATGGTTACTTAACCTGTTGTTAGATGATATTTTGACAGAAGTGTTTCATGAGCTTTTTCCTATACTGCTATTTTACTCCCTGCTCCTTCTCACCCAAATATTGGCTCCAGAAAGGTCTTACGTGGTTCTATAATACAAACTATATTAAATTCAATAAAAATTTTTGAGTAGACAATGTGTCTGAGCTTATAACTGGAATATTAATCTTTTTTTCTTCTAGAAACAGTAGCAGAAAAGCAGACTTGCTGGTACACAGATGGTATCCAGTCCGCTTATCTACTCAGTGTTATTAAGTCTAGAACCCAAGACAGATTGTGAGCTTTTATTAAGAAGACCCATTCTTATTACCACTTCATGAGACTCTGAGTTTCCAAAAGATAGGATGATAACTGAAATGAAAAGCTTTTCATACATTTTTAATCTCTCTACAAATATTAGAATTTTTGTGCCATAAAGATGATTTTTAATCTCATATCCTGAGACTCACAAATGACATACACCTACCTGGGCATCTGTGTTAGTCCCATGAATACCATCATCAGTACCAAATGTCCTTTTGCAGTCATCTAGCCACTGCAAAATAAATATAAACAAGATTAAACATCTTCTGAAACAGAGCAAACTGAAGACTGCGCTAAAACTGCTTAAGACACTTTGTCTTGTACAATCTCAGGTAACGTAAGAAATTGTGATATGAAATCAGTTGTTTACCAGTGTTGTTTGCAGTGATGATATCCACTCTGATATATCACTTTGTAGCTTTTATTGTGTCCCTTGTGTTGTAATTTTCCTGTAGCCTTCATTACCCAAGATGGAGATAGTACACTTCAGCATAAATACTAACCCATGACTGAATTGATACTGTTACAGGAAAATGTGTGAGAGGGTAGAAGCAGAAACATCCCTCTCTTTTACTTTCCGCACGAAGTTTACACCAACATCATTTATTAGCCTTTAAAATATAGCACTAATTCACATGAGAGAATAAGCCTGTTACATTTCTCGGGACTGCTTTAGAAACAGAAGGAAATACAGCTCTCCTGTGTAAGTAGATGTAAGCAAAGGTTTACAGGATGGAATGAAAAACCCCAAATTTTCCAGTGAGAGTTTAGCATCACCTCCTGTTCATACAAGCCAAGGAGACGAAGTATTCTCGCATTACACAATGCAAACCTGCAGGTCCCACTCAGGGCTGTATTTAACTCCAGCTCCTACAGACAACAAGTTTATTAATTTCAGTGGGCAGTCTCTTTTTCAACCTTAAAACAACCATGCAAATTTCTCAAAAAAAACCCTCCATGTGTACTGGCATTCACATGAATATCTGTGTTACTATAAAGCATTTACAGAATCAAATATGTTCTTTTTGGACAATACAACCTAATCACCCCATTGACACAGGGTCCAGCATATTTTTCTGTACAGCGCAAACAATTGCAAGCATGGGTATTACTGAAACGGGAATGCATCATGTTGAGATAAAGTGCATAATATCTTCTGAAATGAAGAATAGGCTCTATACATCCCAGGAAGAATAATTTAGCGTACTGCGTGTTTGGTATCTTGAATCTCAGAGGGAATCTCGGTGACCTTTTCCTAACCTTTGTCTGATGCAAGAAAAAAAAAATGTTATTTCCCATCTGCTCTATTTAATAAAGGTTACTTAGTGAATTAACTAGGTCTGTGTGCTCATCAAGAGGAGAAATGGAATTCTCTGAACATCGCAGTGTCAGTTTCAATTAGTGACATGGATACCAACATCCACAGCAAATCTCATTTTTCTTTTTATCAGACAACATCCATCGGGAATGATGGAATAGGTTTGCACTGGAACAAACAGATCAGCAATTGGGAAGCTAGTATTTATTTTCACACACCGCCCTTTTAAGATCTTTTTTAAATCTCAGCACCAGTCTGAGTAAAGGGTGTGCCTAGAATGCCGTGTGTATAAGCTTGCATTTTGTATTACATTTAT
The DNA here is from genome assembly GCA_013400235.1 of Oriolus oriolus. Classification (NCBI taxonomy): domain Eukaryota; kingdom Metazoa; phylum Chordata; class Aves; order Passeriformes; family Corvidae; genus Oriolus; species Oriolus oriolus. Next base: position 72,737 of record VXBT01000563.1, read on the forward strand.
CTGATTCAGTATCTTTGTCCCTAATACACATATGAAGTCCAAGCAGTCCCCTTGCAAGAAAACTTAACAAAAACTCCAAAACAGTGATAGAATTAATTTGCTAAGATTTTTTACAGAATATATGTTCAGCATGGTAGAAAGACCTAATTTTTTTCTTTGGGAACAGTGTGGCAGAATAACCTTCTTTATGTGTTTGCTTTGTATCAATTCCTGTTTTCTCCATATGTCTCCTACAAAGCATAACACACGGAAATCTGGGGTTGGTCTTGGTCATAGCACAGTTTGGTTTGCCAGATTAAACTCTTAACAGACATGCTAAACACCCTATAGTATAGGTACCTTTCTGTGTTATCTTGGTGCATAGGCAAGAGTTTCAAGCAACTTCAGCCCAAGCCATTTACTTTGTCAGTCTGATTCATTTGAATGCCTGTACACCCTACAGGCATTTGAGAGTGACAAACATCATCTATTTGAATAAAGTTTAAACAACAGTTTTTCATTAAAGAAATTAACATACGTATTTTTGCAGTGGTTGATTCTAAAGGACACCAGATTAACATGCAACTTACATTTATTCAAATATCTGTAATTTGTATTTACTTTATTATACAACACCCCAACCACTTAATTTGATCATTTTTCTGTGCATTTCTATGAAAAATGCAAGGGTCTGCATTAAGTTGATTAAGCATTTTGCCTTAATACTTTCAGATTTAATAGGATATATAGCACAACTGTATGCAACAACAGAAATTCAGATTTTACTTGATGAAGTCTTGTTCAATCATTCCCTATACTCTGTTTAAGAGGACAGAGTAAGAAAACAATAAAACATTATCTAAGACATAGCTTAGAAGATTGTTGATCTACATTTAGTATATAATACACCATAGAAAAAGAGGGTGAACAGCTAAAGAAATATGTCTAAAAAAGTTTTAGGAAAGTAAATTATCTGAGATAGCCACTACTTCTAAATTTACATGCTCAATAACCACTTAATGCACTAAATTGTCTAAATGATGTGCTGTCAAGAGTCAGAGATGATTGGTCAAAGCTAAACATTTCTTGCTTATCAGTAGTGCTTATTTTTATTTATAAATTATTAAATAAAAATAAAACCCTGACAAAATGCTCTCAGTTGTTTCAGAACAATTCCTTTAACCCTGTGAACCTTCTTCCTGCTCCAGTCACTCACAAATCTGTGGCAGAAGACAGGCTGACCACAGAAACATGTTACTGGACTCCCTTATGACAGAAAAAACAACTCCTTCACTATGATATAATGACAGAGGCCATCAAACTGATATTCGTATTTGTTTACCTAGTAAAATAAAATACAAAGAAGTTCTTAATGTCCAGCATAGATTTCTGTCAATATGAAATGTGGCAGTGCAAAGTTAGCTAAAAATACATTTAGTGAATTCACGGCCATCTGAAAGGGATGTAATTTTAGCTTGTCATATTTTAACAAATCAACAAATCAATACCATTGGTTATTGCTGTGATAAACTAGGCTAAATGGGGAGTTGATGTAAAATTCCTCCATGTTTGGACAGTCATCATTCTAACTGCACACACACACACACGAGTCCCTTTTTATCCTGTCATAAATCTTCCTGTATGACCAGGGGTCAAATCACCCTCTGTGCCTCAGTGCTGCTCTCTGAAAGGAGGAATGAAATACATTATGCTCTCACAGGAGGGCTGATAGCATTATGCATTGGAGATTGCCAGACATTAAATATTACACGGAGTAAAATAATCTTAGTCATTAGATGAGCACTTTGTTTCTGATTAAGCCTACACGGCAAAATGCAGCTCATTATGTAAGATCAAATAAATTGTTATTACCACAGAGCAGGGCAAACAAGTGCAGCAACTCTTTAGCAGAAATGCTGGCCTGGATCCTGCCAAGAGTCTATCTACATTAACAGTGCCGTGTGGCATACTTTAGCACTGGTTTCGAGGAAACCACATTTCTTTTGAGATCCTTTCCACAAAAAAGTGCATGTCTAGTCTATTCAACACATGAGCTGTCAGCAATCTTTGCAAGGCAAAGGCCATAATTTCCTAACAAACTCAGCATGATCAAGAAACATGGAGCCACTTGTGCTGCAAAATATAGCTCTGCCAAGGCATCATGGCTTGAATTCTGGTTCTCTTTTGCATCACTCAAACTTGCCTATACCGCCATAGTCATGGCCTCACAGGCTGCTGAGATCAGTAAAATCCAGCATATTCAATTTTCCTAGAAATCATCACCTCTCTACAGCAAAAACCTCATACATTCTCTCTCCCTCTCTTTCCAAAACTTATTGTAGATCCATGTTTTCTTTTGGCTCTTGAAATACAAATCTTACCTGTTTCAGTTTTCTGAAGTTAGTATCTTACTTTCTGAACTTCACACACAGGTTCACAAAACCAAATGTACAGATCCTTGCTACAGAAATTTTCACCTTCTAAACTGCATTTCTTTGGAAAAACGATATAACCACTAACATATACCTTGAAAACTAAACTGCATTATTCTAAACAACACATAAACATCAGCCTCAATGAGATCCAGCTGTAAGATGAGCCCTAAATGTACGTGTCTATATGTGATACAGCTGTATAACTCCCATTACTGCTGGTGGAGGTTCAGTCACCAAAAAGAAGTCTAAAGAATTATTCAGCTAAACAAGTCAGTATCTGCATTAGGATAAAAGCATTGCTTTCTTGATTCCTTTTATTGTATTGACCTGATCCTTGAATAAGGGTGTTAATGCACTTAATTCCCATACAGACAGTTATCTGTAAATGTCTTAATCTGGAGGTAAATCTCACGTCTAATAAAATAAGCAGAACATAAATTTTAAAAATCCATTATTTATTGATACTAATGTTAGAAATACTTGAATGTTTTTAAAAGAGGACTTTTAAAATTAGGAATGTGTTTTTCCCACTGTTTGTGGATTTGTGCAGTGTTATATATTAAAAATAAATTTCAGAAATATGTGCAACAAAAATGAATTACATACAAGAAAAACCCCCTCAGGTTCAGATTATACACATAGCATAGTAGTAAGAAAAGGAAACAGGATTTTATTTCAGAAGTGTTTTTCCACAGTTTACCTTCAGATACCTGTGATGAGAGATAAGGACCTGCAACATTTTCTTGATGAGTAGGTTCTAATATTCTTGTTTTGACATATAAGAGACTCACCTGTTCTGCTGCCTCTCTTTTGACATTATAGGTGTCCAAGTGTTCTTGGAGCTCTAGAACACTGAACTTCAATGTTTCTAGCAGGCCACAAGACAGCAGCTGGAAGATAAAAGCAATCAGCTCTGTAGTCATGTAACATCTGACTATAATCCATACAGTCTAGTATCTAAATTATTAATACAGAATCCCACGTTTGGAAAAAAACAAATTAGGATTAGCTGGGCACATGTCATTTGTGACACCTTTGAGTAAGTGAGTTAACACATGTAACTGTACCATTTAAATCGGTGAACAACAGTTTTGATTCCAAAATAAGAAGAGTATTAACATGCTAAAGAGAGATTTCAAAGCAATTTTTAGATCTTTCATAATGAAGAATAGTATTTGATACACCATTAGTATAAATAGAGCAGCCTGTAGAAGGAAGGAAAGGTACTGCTGCTGGACTGCTCCTGTAGCAACCTAAGGAGTATCCACTGGGGGTTACTTGCCCTTCTCAGTACACAAACTACACCACCAGCAAAAGCTTCTGCAGTCTGTAAGAAACAGGACTTTGTCAAAGCCAGAACCACTGGATATTTGAAGAATTTTCTACTATTAATGACTGCCTCTTTTAACATGGTTTCAGAATCTCTTTTTCTCTCAGGAACTGCTACCTCAGCTTTCTTCCACACCATTTCTCCCCGTAGTTTTATTATCACTTAGGTTTTATTATTAGTCCTTCTCCTAACATTTCCTGTAAAAAGAATCTCTAACATGATGTTTCCTCCCTCACATTGGTCAGTCCTTGCACACATTAAGAGCTCTGTATTTATCAGTGAGAATTAATCTGACAAGCAGGTTCATTTCACCTAAATTATTTGGAGAGGGAAGATTTATTTATATAGTATTTGTCAATGTAACAACACTAATGTGTGTGTGTACACATATACACACAAAAGTATTTGTGTGCTATATTTATTATTCCTTTTTATATTTGTGTTCATGTATATTTGCTTTTTTATTTTAAAATACACGTGCTGTTCCAGTTAGGTACTAGTTCAACTCTTCTTGTGGCTTCTTATCCCAAAGAAATTTATTTCTTTGGTAAATTTCTACTGCTTTTCAAGTGGCATAAGTAAAACTAAAAACATTACAGGTGATTTCCTTGAAATGCACTATCTGTATCATGCTTTTTTAGTCCTCATATTCTTAAGTGAGAGCTTAAGAAAGAGTTGTCCCTTAGTACCAAGGGAAGAAAAGCAGGTCAGGAGAAGTGTCTCACACTGGCTGTCAAGGCCAAAGATCCATCTGCCTCTGCCCTGCAGCTCACAATGTCTAATGGCAGTTGTTTAAAGAAGGGCAGAAGATCCACCTGCCCCAGAGTGCTTTCTTAGCCTCTGTCAACATGCTGTTCTGCATATTCAAAGGATCTGTTCAGAGCTATTTCTTCCATGGATTTCTTTTAATGGCTTTTTGAGAACATGAACAGACACCATAAAAAGTGACAGCATTTCAGAGTTTGATTATGTATCACATGAAGGACCTTGGTTCTGTATGTTTTATAAGTCACTGCTAGCTTAAGATGATCATCCTCAACATCAGTTAAGATAAAAATTATATAATTTCTATCACTTATCCATGATAAGACATCTATGGACAGATTTATCTTCCACAGGGCTAAAAATCCTAGCCTTTATACTCATATCTTATATGGAAGCCACTGTACATATTTCATCATCCTTGTGATCATTCTTTAATCTTTTCCAGTGCTACTACATTTGTTCTGAGAGCAGGGGACCAAAACTACCCCCAAAATTCAGGATGTACATTAACTCAGGGATGTTTCCTGTTTTGCTGTCTCCATTCTTAATAATTCTAGCACTAATTCTGACTGCTGCTGAACATTGAGCTGACTTCTCGCATTAATATTTATTATAACCAGGATCTCAACTTGCATGACAACAAACAATTCAAAATCTTCTCGTATATTTGTAGCCATAATCTTCTTCTCATGCATCACTGAATATATACATAAAACAACATAATATAAAAAGGCAAAGTTGCTGCTAGACAAGTAGTCTCCCTCTTTCTTACCTGCGCAGAGAACATAGAATAAATATGAACAAGCAGGGAAGGTGAAGAGTAGTAAGGGAATTAAAGTGATAGCTACTCTCAGTGAGTTTCCTTACTGTTCCCTGTTACAGCTGGAGCCTACTTTTTGAGAAAATGCATTTCTCACTTGTGGTTTCCAGTGTTTGTGATACATAGTGGCCACTTAAGATTTTAATTCCCTTCTGATTTCAAAGAGTTTCTTTTTTTTCCACATATTAAAATATCATTTTGTATGTTACATGAAATGTTTAAGCAGACAGATTCCAACATGCAAACTTGAGATTCTTACCGTTTCAGCGTCCACAAAGACCGTCGGACATTCTGAACACAACATCATCACTTCCAGAGAACTTTTAAATTTTGTTCCAATGCGCTGCAGACTTTCACCAAGAAAACTGACTGAATCATTTGTTATAGATACAAACTTTCTTTGAATGGTCTAGAAGTCAAATCAGAAAAACATTTGTCTTATATTGTGTTTTACTACTCTTTTGGCTTTTTAGGTAAGAATTTCAGAGCAAATTTCCATCATGACAAATTTCCATCACATTGTATTTTTTCATTAAATGACAAACTAATATGTAATTTTCTCTGAATATTTATGTAAAATTAGCTCTGGAAAATGCAATAAATCAATAAAACCAGCCAGCATCTATAAAGACAATTTCTCCTTTCACATCTAGGCTTCTAGCCTCAGTACAGGCGGATGACTATTTGCCTTTATGCAGTACAGATAGTTCAATTTTTTTTCAAGTGTTTGTGTTGCAGAAAATTATAGAGTTTTATGAGTCAGTATGTGACCTGCATAGCACAATCTGTGTCCAAAACTGCCACCTGCAGGGTTTCTACCTTCTTCAAAAATCAGTCCTGAGAGTTTATCATGTTTGATTATGCAGACTGTCAGCTTAGCCTAAGGTAACACTGCACTCTGCTAGGGACTATTTCATTAATCCTGGAAGTTACATGTAGAATAAAACTATATAAAGATTATACAGACAGCTGCAAAGTTAAACACAGGAAGAAAGAGCTAGAAGGCAAAATGGAAAGGTCCAGTCAAACAAGGAGTCAAACAAGGCCTCCTGAGTATCATTTGATCATTTTAACCTTCCTCTGTACCCAGTAACAACTCCTCAGGAGCATTTTTTGCCCATGCTTGAACACTGGATTGCTATTGTGCAGAGTACCCACCTTTCCAGCTGTTAAGCCAAGTTTCATCTTTCTTCCTAGCTCCCTCTTTAAAGAACACAAGATAATATGAACTCCCACTTTACCACTTTCAGGAAATGAATGAATGTGTGAAAACCAACTGCAGCTAAGCTTTGGTATAATACAGAGAAACCAAATCCCTGATGTCTAGATGAAGCAAAAAGACAATCTACAATCTGTAACAGGAATTTCATGGCACTGTGGCAAAACACTTAGTTCAATATAAAATGGAAAATGGGTATAGATGTGCAAACAAGTTATTCCATGGGAAAGGTAGAGTATGAATTCTTCACATCTAAGTTACTGCCCATACACATGGGACAAAGTATGTGCTAGTGTGGGTCTTACACTGAGAAATTTATTATGACATGCCAAACAGCAGGAAAAACTAATATTAGAGATGGAAGAAAGGACTGGAGTCATAAGGTCTTGTCCTGAATATTCTCTTAGCTCATTTGGCATGTTGCCTGTACATAAAATGGATTAATTATACTTCTTCTATCCCATAGGAATTTGCAAAGAAGCATTACTTTTAAAATGTAAAAAACTCATCCCTTACACATAGGGAGGAGGGAGCCAGAAAAATTAAGCCATAGGCATTTTGTGTTGGATATCAAATCTGTGAGGTAAATATAGTTAAGAGAGGCATTTGAAACATCCAGCTCCAGTGGATCTCCCGGTGTTTCAATTATTTCTCTGCAGAAAGAAACCCTTTTCACACAAGACAGATGCAAGATAAATTCATTAATGTTTGTCATGCTGTGATCCCATAATAATGACTCCCACAAAAAAACCCAGGAGAAAGACATTAATTCTGTAATCATCACAGAACCAGGGTGATGTTCAGAAAATAAAAGAAGGGACACAACCTGAACTAAGAGCTTGCAAGAAACACTGAACTGGTTTTTTTGAGCTTTTCTCAATTTTTGTTTATTTTCTGAGCAGGTTCACTCCTAGGCAATGAATACAGCAGATAACCTATGGAAAAACAGTGTACGACAATGTAACATTCTTTTAGTAATGTGTTTTTCTGGTCTGCTTTTGATTTGCTTTCTAAAGCTTCTTGCTACCATGATCTTGTGGCTTTTGCAGTTTCAAGGATAAGAATAGCTTTAGAAGTAGGAGGAAAGGATTTCAGATGAGCAACCATACACTGAGAATTCACTGACCTGAAACAATCTTGAGAAGACATGAAATGTATAGACAGCACAAGATCCATCTGTATCTGACAGCATTTGATTGACGTGGCAGCGCCAGGCTTGCTCTTCATCATCGTACGCCACTGGCTGGAAAGCTGCCAATATGGCAGAAAGAAATGGTGAAGGAGGAGGGGAAGTTTGCACTTCTGGGAAACCATCCTGTTCTTCTTCATCTTGGCTACAAATAATAAATAACAGAAATTACCTCCTCAGCAAACATTTTGGGAAAAAAACACCTTCATTTTCGTAAGAAGAAAAAACCAAGAATTTTGGATTCAGAATAGCATTTTGTCACATAAATAACAGATCAACTAAGGTAACTATGAGCCAAGAAAAGAGTAAACAATCAAAAACTTTTGCTACTGCAATATATTAAAAATTGCTTATATTCTCCAAAATTTACTAACACATGTCAGTTCTACACATAACTACAGACAAAGAGCTATCTGGAGGTTATATATAGGTATATATAGCACAATATATATGTACACCACTAAGAAACAGGCATTTTTTCTTGCCCCCAATACCTGAATTACCACCCAGTTCTTCAAATTTTTAATGATCTGAACAGATGGTCCATCAATATCTGTAACAAGTTTTAGCCTTCCTTAAGGGAGGCACAAGAGCTCATTTAGCAGTGTAATACTGCTTTATAACTGTCTTAAATAACATAAGCAAATGGAGATAGATCGAAACACTTCCATTTTTATGGGCAATCAGTTTAACAGGCCTTTGTTCACAGAGCATTCTGCTGTCATACTTTCCATTAGGCACCAAACATCCAATAAAAATATCAAACTATAAATTTATCAATGCTACTACTTCCAATCATTAACATAATGATTAACTTAACATTTTCTGTATTACAAAGGATGATACATTTTGACACTTCTTGTATACCTGCATGTAGGCAGCACAACTATGTGTAGGAGGATTCCAAGTATACACATAATTTATTAAAATAATTTTTTAAAATACATACAGTTTTTCTCTATGCCTCATCCACAGCAGCACTAAATATATCTTAAACAAGAATAAACATATCTTAAACAAGAAGTGTGGGTGCTGGTTTTAGATACATTTGTTTTAGTAGCACAAAGCTCAAAAGCTAAGAAAAAACCCTTTTGATTATCATCTATAAGCAAAACTTCAAAAAAAAGATTTTCAGGTATTTCCTAACTAGTATACCAACCCTACAATGAATCACCTGTCACTCTTCAGAACAGAGTTATGGGATTTTCCACTTGCTTGCTTAGTGTAAATAAAATAAAACCTTGAGAGATTGTTCCGCTGCAAATGAGGAAATAAATAGCTCTTCACTGCTACCAGCCTTGAATTCTCACAAGGCATAGTGCAGCAGGTCATGTATGGGATCACAAGAGTCAGTTTCTCTGTCTCTTCCAGTAAAACCTTCTCAAATGACTTCTTTTATATCTCCTGTTGTGTTCTTTTCTGAAAATGCCTCCTTAACAGATCTCTGAAAGAACAGATGTCAAGTCTATGTTCCTATATATACCAAGTCTCTGTATAATTCAATCTAAACTTCTGAGCAAATTTTAAATATTAACAGAGTGGATGTTTTTTGTTTATTTGTTTGTTTGGGGTTTCTTGTTCCTTTTCTGTCCTTCTTAGACTGTTACCTCCAGGGGACTTAAGAGTTTCACTTTAAATATGACTCAACCAGCTAGGACTAACTTATTTTTGCTCTCCATATTAAAATGAAAAAAAAGTTAGTTTACTTTAAAATGTCTTAAAAATATACAAGAGACTTATTAACCTTAATAGTGAAAATAAACCCTGGGCAAATTCAAAGACAAACTAACCTGATTTCTACAGGAGCTTTGAATTTAAAAAAAATTAACTTTTATCCCTGTTTTCTTCATGTCTTTGGGTGCTGCTGTAATTCAGAGCAGTTCAAGAGCTTTTCTCTGTTATACTGTTTGCAGTTGGTTTTTCACATTTCTGCCTTACTGATGGTGAAGAAAAGTGCTTTTATTCAAGAATTCTCATATTTTTCTGCACAACTGTTTTCCTTGTACCAGAATCAATTGCTGAAAAAAGTATTGAGTTTAGTTGCTATAACGGGCAAAAATGATCAGCCATTATTTCAGATATGCAAACCATCATTTTATATTCTTGTATTATGAGATTCATGGAAATCTCCACACCAGAGGAAAGCCTGTTTGATTAATGCACTGATAACATGTAATTTCTGTTATTTGTAACGAGTATTAATCTTACCTAGACAAACCAGAGAAGTCAGCTTCTTCTTCTTCACATCTCTCATCTAGCTCTTTCAAAGCAAGAGTGACATCCTCTTCACAGACAGATTCAGAATAGCTTCCAGGAGCTGCTGCCTCTACCAGTTCTGGGGTCTCTTCCAACTCCAGAGATTCGTGACAGACCAGGCAGTCTTGCTGCTCATGTAGTAGGTACGACCCAGTGTCTTCACTAGCAGTGCTAACCTGTTCATCCCTCACTGCTGAACTGCCTTCCTGTGAATCACACATCCTTTTATCAGTATTACTGTCAGGGCCTATGTATTCTTATCAGTTTTTATAATGGTTAAGTAACAGTTGTTATAAAAGATTAGTTACAAATATTTACTTTAACTATTCAGCTCTTTGGCTCGTTCACACAGTTTTACTTGGGCAAAGACAGGCAGCCTATTTGCAATGTTTTTAACTTCCGATAAACATTAATATCCTAGAATGCGACTTATTTAGAGCAAATACAATTTCTCAAATACATTTAATTAAATTTGTTAGAGAATACTAACAGAAAAATATGCAAACAGCCTCAAACTTAGTGAGATCAAACAAACCCAAGACTTTCATATTTTACTTTTCTAGGTAAGGATCAAAATGACTGCCTCATGCTTCCCTTTGGGGTCTATAGCGAGTACCAGAACATTTCTTGTCCTTTCTACTATCTATTTTAACAAGTTTCTACAGCATAACTACTTACCAACATAATAATAGTGTAATAGATTAACAGTGGAAAAAGGATATTCCACTATTTTTATTATTTTGCCATTACTGCTAATATGGGTATCTTTAAGGGTTTTATCCTGAATCTCTAAATGTAGGCTTTCATTAACTGGCAGTTACAAAGAGAGGATAGTTAAACTCAGGTAGGTAATATTAAAATGACCCTTTCTCCTTTCCTCCATTAGCGTTATTATACTCATTAACATCACTACATTGAACAGACGAATTAAGATTCAGTTAATTTATGATGAATTCATTTGAAACCTTTTTACTGGATTTCTCTGTGGAATAAAAATAATACTTGCTATTTCCTAAAGGCACAAATTATCACGTTTTCATTCTTAGTACCCTGGTCTTCCTCTACTGGCATATCCAAAACTGGTCAAGGAACCTTTGGACAGCCTCTAAGCATACACATCACTTCAGGGCTTTCATCAGTCGAGACAGATCATCTGACAGATTAAATAACTGTACACATATTAGAAAAGACAATTAAACAGAACCACATAATTTTCTTTCACAGTGATCTTTACCAAATCTCACTTTGACCATGGTACTCTTCAATGTGACACTGCTGCCGTTTGGCACAGCTAGTGACTTCACTTCTAATGCCTCTTTTGTTAAAGTAAAATCTGGAATTTTTTTTCATAGAAGAGTCATTTTGTCGTACCAAGCAGCTGAGGCACATGGGAATGCAGGACATTTTTACCGTAAGAAAATAATTTAGATTGAACCCATGGTCCATTTCTGTTATAGATGTTAACACAGCTTACAGAGTTGCACTGATCATGAGTGGTAAATGTACATATGAGAGATACGCTTTTGGAAAATATGCTTATTATTCGTTAATAAATTTACTGCCAAGTTTAAGTCTTCATAGTGCCATGACTCCTGATTTCATTTTCTGTGTATCATTGGACATGACTACCAGTATGAATATTCCTTAAGTATCTTAAAAAGGTGACTTATAAGTTACATAATTACCAATGCCACAGAACCTTAGGAAAATTACTTCTAGTAAACCACTGCCTCAAAAAATCTACCGTGCAGGTGAGTAAAATAGAGAATCATTTTAGTCAGAAACTTCCATATACATAAGCTTGTAAAATTTATTGAACAAAATTATTCTTCTCAGATAGACTGTAAATTCTTAACTGGAACGTGAAATGTCTTTTTGCATTTTCTGGGAATCAGCCAAATACATGTAAGTAAACTATTAATTTAAACTATTAATTTAAATACAGCATCCTATGAGACAAACAAGGAACTCAACTACTCAACTCATCTAACCAGCATGCTCTTGTTTATGAATAATGGCTTCAACTTTTCCCATATTGTCTTAGATAAATTTTGATATATACTTATTTGTATTAAAAACATTTTGATAACTGACAGTTGGCATACAATGAAATGCTTGTGCTGGAAGAGTTTTACATATAAAGTAAAAAACTTTATATGTAAAAAACAGGAAAAAACAACTGCCCTATGCTACAGTGTTGTACAGTGTAAGTATTCAGAACCAAATCAGTTTTACTGGCTTCACAAATATTTCTAAATGAGTCAATAGTGTGTACATTTTCAAGCTCATTCTGGTAAGAGGTATAAAGCCAGCTCATTTTTTTAGCAACAAAATCCAACCAGATAGCTAAGTCCTGTATTGCAATAACTCTGAGTGTTTGAATTGTGCTTGAAGAAACCTATGTACTTGTTCAAATTTCAAATTCTAACAAGCACAAAATAAATCTGGAACACATCACATATAGTGAATGCATTTGTATGCACATCTAGTATTTTTTTTAATACACAGAAATTTGTTCTGAATGCTGCCTAGTCATGGAATTACTTTACAGCCCAGTTTAAATATTTTCAATATTTTTTAATGACAATGGTGCTTTTTTGTGTGAATATTTTCACCTGGATTATAGCACTATAGTGATTTTATAAAGGGAACTGCAGAATAACAATGAATTCTAAGGGCAGTTTCAGAAAGAACTAAGAAAATGTAAAAATTAGTCACAGCTGAGGATGTACTACAAGCCAGCAATGGAGAAGATGAAAGTTTTGCTGTGGTGAATTTCATTCTGTAAAGTTCCAGCTTATACATTGCTTCTTGCTCCTGAAATCTTAACATAAAACATCTATACTGTGTGGAAAAAGTTCATCCAGATTAAGGGTTCTTGATCAAACAAAATTCTATTGGATCAAAAATGCGTGTTGTAGGTGAGCATATGAACAATTTGTTTGACAACAATTTGTTTGACAATCTAAGCACAGGTATTCTGCAACAGCTGAGATAATTTATCAATCTCACTGTAATGAAACACTTTTTTAAAAAAGCACATAGATAATCATAATGGTAAAATATGAAAAAATGTGGGGAAAAGCGCTTCATGAATGTCACAATACTACACCTTTAAAAGGTGGGGATTTTATCACAGGAAATCAGCCACTCTTCCTTTATTGTACTCTTTTGTTCTTACAGTTTTCTTCATTAAATATTAGCTACATGTGTGGTCTGCCTGTTAGTAGAGTGATTTTTCTAGTAGCAAACAGGTAAATTTAGAAACTTGAACTAGCCCAATCACTTGAACTAATCAGCAGACTGTTTAAACCAGGCTAGCTGAAGACTCATTCTTAAGTGTAAACAGTGCACTTACTGGTTAGTCAAATATACATAGGAATGGCTTAATTTTCTGGAATACTCAATAAAACAGCATGTATAGTTGAAGATGGGATTAGCTAACATTATCCAAAAAAAAAAAAAGATTGCCAGTAGCATAGATAATTTTAACTGAAGAGACAAAAAGTCCACCTAAACCAAGCCACTTCAAGAAAAGTTGTAGCAGATGAGAATTTGTTTTAAATTAGGGGTGTCTTTTTAAATTTTATATTATTCAAAAGTTTTAAAACACAATAAACTGAAGTACTCACAGATTTGCAGGCGGCCATTAGCTTGAAATCTGTCTCAGTCCACATGGGCCTTTCCAAAAAAGTATACCACTAGCATCTGTAGTCCTTTCTAAAGGTTTATTTAATGGGACCAACTGCCAACACAGCTGGCCTGAGGTTTTATTCCCATATAGCACCAATCACAACCCAAAGAAAGCAAAAAACTAAAAGGGGGAGGGCAGGGGGAGTGAAATAAAAAAGTATTTGAAAGAAAATGTCGCTCAAGAAGGATTTCAACCATATCAAGTAAAAGCATTTTGAATCAGCCTGTTTCATTCTGCACCATGAAATTATCACAATCAGCCCTTCAAGAATATTTTTAACCTGTGGTAAGTTCCCTCAGTCCATCCAAGTAGCCACCATGCTGAGGGAGCATTTTGTAAGAACATGCCAACAGGTTAGAAATATTAAAAGCAAATCAACTAATCAGTGTAACAGACGAATATTCAGTTGAAAAGAAAGCCAAAGTTGCTACTGAAACTAGAAGGAGCCAAAATCAGCCATGCACCAGCCCACATTTCTCCCCACCTCAGGCAGCTGGTTACTAGAGTTATCTAGAGAAGAAGCCTCCAAACTTGGGGTCTCAGTTCTGATTTGAAGCACCTCTTCTGTTCCCACACTGCTAGTGGAGTCTTGAGACTGAAGTGATAAACCAGCATGATCTGACACTGTTTCATCTATGGCAGAATCACTGATTAACTAAGACAGAACAGAAAGAAACAAAATTCTTCACAGGAAACACAAACTGCAGGTAAAAAATGCATTAGTTTTGAAACAGGCTGTTTCAGTATTGTTAGCTATTTGAATTTATTTACGTATTATGAATTTCACAGTTTTACACTAGAACTATCACAAGCATCACATGCATTTCTGAAACATTTCACTTTGAAGAGAAGTTTTTCCTTTAAGGAAAATTACTTTCCTTTCCTGTTTTAAAAGTTTTTTTCAACTTTTTCTTAATTTCATTTATGTAATGCAGAGAGACTTCTGAGTAGCCAGCATTCTTGATTTTCCTAAGTTATACATACACAGGCTTCAAAATCCATAATTAAATTAGCCATTTCTGTGCTTAAACACAACTTAGGCCCCCATGTGACCACTTAATACTCTTGATCTTATTTAGCATTTGGGGGAGTTTTTTGATCTAGAAATCCACAGACACACTTTATATAAAACACATGCAATTTTGTGCTTATATTTAAACAAATATAGTAAGTGTAAAGAAACTAAAAAAATTAATATTGTACTAAAATCATAATCTGTTATGTACCACCAATGTGGTAAAGTAACTTTTTTCCTTCATTGATGCTGTTATGAAAAGAAAAAGCTTAGCCACATTAATTTAGCTTTTTACTACGTCACTTAGGCTAAAAGTGTGAGCCACACTTATCCATTAAATGTGCGAGGGAAAGCTTAAGTTCTCAGATTTCTCTCACAGAAAAATAACTTACCATCTGTGAACGAGACAGTATCTGACTTGCAGTCAGTGCTGCTTCTTCTTCTGAAGACTCATCAGTATCCTCCTGGTTGGTCAAGTTCAAGCTGGGTGTGCTACCAGAGTACTGACACTCCTGAAGGGACGGTGTGTCTCCTTTGTCAATGCTGTCAAGAGAGCGCCTGCGAACGCCCCAGTTGAAGTTGTCCATGCTTTCACCCTGTAATAAAAAAATTTGCACACATACGGTATGTAAAAGTTTCAACATAATTAATACAAAAATGTGACAGAGAAAACACGAGTACTGAATGCGTCATGAACAGAGTTTCAATCAGCCCTTTAGTTTCATTAAAATTTTAAGTACCTTGTTAATTGCTTGTAAATAAAATATATGGCAAATGAAGTAGAAATCTTTTGAATATCTTCTTGGAAAGTAACTCAATATGTAATCTAAAACTATATCAGTATTGATTTTATAATCTGACTAGAAAGTACAAACACATCACAGACAACAACAGATGAACAAGCCAGGGCACCAGGCTGCAACTTACCTGCAGCTCCTGGTTAGCAAAAAGGAAAACACATATAATTAGAAAGAACGAGGACAAACACTTAAAGATACTCTAGAACCAGGGAAAAATGTTTTATTACATAGGATTTGCCAACAGTAAAAGACTGATTCAAGCTCTGAAAAAAAGCTTTAGTCAAAAAAGCTAATATTTAAAATAATGTCTCTTTCTAATGAGATTAAAAAAAAAATCAAACTGACGACAAAACACTAAAATCAGCATGCTCATGATACATCTTCTCTAGCGTAACATGTAAAGCAACTGTTTCAACAAACATTGATGAAATTCTTTAACTAACACACATGAATCTATACTGACCACATCCAACTGACAAAACACTATCAACAATAATTATATACAGGGTGTAGAAGAGATGATGTTGTCCCTAACTGTTTTACCAACTACTTTGTGTCAGTTTTATGAAGTGTGCCCTGAATACCAATAGTCAGATCCATTCTCTTTGTGCATTTTCAAGCTGAGATATTTGGCTTTCAAATGTCCATCATACTAAGTGACATCCGTATCTTAAAAACACTGTTATTTTAATTCACAAGTACAATAATCATCTTTGATTTTCTCAAGAACTTCATCAGCCTTCAACAATTCAGCTAAGTAATACAGAAAACAGTTACTAAAACACCACATCTAGCCCCAAACATGGCTCCAGAACTGCCTTAACAGAGTATCTCTCATGGTGACTTAGGAGATCACCATGACACCTTAAATATGCAACACAAACTAAACATTTTGTAATCTCTCTTAGTGATTTCTTTTGCTCAAAAGAAGATGAAAAGTTACGGCAAAGCAAAAGAATTTCAAGTACAACCAAGTACTACTACTGCGGGCTGAAGCACTTAAGTTTAATCTGAATATTACTCAGATTTTAATGTAAAAGCCTCAGTTCATACTGCTGACATTTAGTTATTAGCAAAAAAGAACATTCTATATTTTTGGTGAAAAAATAAGCCAGAGCTCTTATACCAAGTGCACGTTTTATATGTACCACCCTAAATTCGTACTATCTGTGCTCTTAATTTTTATTTCTCTAGTACAGAACTACATGTGGCATCCAGGCAAGTAATAAAAAAAACCCTGTATTTTCTTAATTATGATCTGCTATTAAAATAGCACAGAAAACGAAGTTAAAGGTTAACTTTGTCTGGCTAAGTTTTCAACTTTTGCCATCCTGTGTGCAAAGTCCTGTCTAGTGTTAATGTTTTAATACTACTAAGTCTCAGTTCTGAACTGTTTGATTACTTGTATTCAATACAGGAAATGGTATCTCTATAGTGTGTGGTTACATCTATGCAACAGACCATAATGAGCCTGTACTTTTCCTAGAAGGTGCAAATACTGGCTGAAGTGAAGCAATACACAGGAAGCAGGAGGAAGGGAGATAAAACTAAAGAATTGGGGGGGGAAGCCCCGTATAAAAGTCTAGATAAATCAAGAAGAGAACAATCAGTGTTTAGATAGGCAGATATTCTCAGCAGCTTGTGGACTCATGACCAGCAAGGATCTCCAGTGCTAATTCCATATTTTGCATAGACTGTAACAAAACCACTGCAAGAAACTACAAAACATTTAACTTTTTCCTCCCCCGTCCTTTTACAGTCATACTTTTAAGCTTCAGCAAATTCTGAAACCTTTTATTTATCCAAAACAAGTAACAATTGCTAACAAAATCTTTACTATTTCTCAATACTTAATTTTGTTTTACCTCCTCTCTCTCTTTTTGACAGGAGAAATGGAGGAAATGTAAGAACTGCAATAGACCAGATATAACCTAAAAGCCAATGCAAGCAACTATAGAGAGCAAGTATATAATGAGATAGTGTATCATACAGCTTGTTACTTTGAAAGTCTTTCATCAAGTTTTCAAAATCCCGAAACATATCAGAAACAATGATTATGCCATTTTCTTAATACACTGTTCCACAATCAAGTTTTCTCCTGCATGGTACCTGGGCGTTCATGCTGACATTGGCTTACACTGTCGTATCACTCCACTTTCAGATAAAGTCACTTAAATCCCCCCCAAAAAATCTCAACTCTTCCCTCCAAAACCAGCCAACAGTATGCAACAACTTAACACTGCAAAGTTTTTGGCCCAGATTTCTTTACCTAAGCTCCATCATGTCACAAATTCTTCTGAATTGGATTAGTTAGCACAGCTGCCAATTCCTTAGAATTGCACCAACACAACCTTATTTTTAAAATGTTCTCAAATGGAAATACACAGAAGAAACCCCAAGGTCTCACCTCTGCATCTTCCAATTCAACATCTAAAAAGTCAAAGTCTTTAAAAACTCCAAACTGTTGTTCACTGGTATTGTCTTCTACAGCCACTTCCTCCTCTTGAATCACTTCTTCTGTTGCTGAAATCAGACTAGTTTGTTGATCTCCAATTTCCAAGTCTTCATTAGAAGAAAACACAACCTGCAGATATAGGTAAAAATAGAAGTAAAAACTTCCAGTTTCTGTAACTCCAAAAGTCAGCTATCCTGCTTCCTGCCATTTAATGGAATTAGTGGCAGTCAGAGTGAGTATCCCTATATTGATAATACTTTGCTTCAAGACTAGCTGGATTTTAGACTACATCTTTAAATTAGCGGTATCATTCTCCCCTTAATGTAACTAAGCGATACAAAGGAGAGAAAAATATATCACCCAAACTTCATTTTCATAACCACAATATCAGTCTAATTTAAGAATCAAAAAATCCATCATAATAACCATCTATATGACACAGACCATACTGTTTTCACCTACAAATTTCTGTGGAAGGACTGTACACCTTTAAAAAGGATCCAGTGGTGGCCTACTGCGGTGATAACCTTCACAAATATTCTGTTTATTTCCATGCAATGCTTTTAAATCTCTTCAGTTTCAGCTGTCAGGCATCCATTTTTATTTATTTTAACTTCCTTCACTAGATTAAAGATCCTTCTCCCACCAATATTTTTCCCCAGGTAAGAACTTTTATGCAACAATAAAAAAATATGTTCTAGATGATAACCAAGGTAGGCTACTCACTTTATTTTAAAAGCTGTCAAAGTCATCATCACCATCAAGCATAGTATGCCAGTGGAGTTCTTTACACAGAAGTAAAACCATCAACCTATTTTTACTCAGCAGTTAAGACTATTGTTCCTATAAATAACCATGTTAGTTTCAAGGTATATGACCCACTGATTATTTTCAATGGATTCTAGGATATTTTCAATACAGTACCAACACCCTTGCAGTCCTCAGCTACTGCTACCCCTTCTCTCAAAAGCATCTATTATGGACCAGATAGAGATTTAGTCAGAACAGGGGGAGACCTAGTTCAATTCTCTTTTCTAGCCAAGACAACTATGCCCACTGGAGTCCTTGAGGAATAACAGTAATCCATTACTTCAGATTCTTCTTTTTAATCCTTCGACTGGATTTGTGAACTGCTGAACCAAAACTAGCTTGTCCAAATCCACTGTTCCTAACTTCACCAACATCTAAAAATGCAATAGCATTCCGCTAGTTGAGTTCAAAAACCAAAACATACCACCATCACCACTTACCGAAGGATTCTTGGGAAGACCAGAATCTGGACCACACAGAGAAAGCACATTCATTAGCTTCTCCCTAGTCCTTCTCTGAAAAATATACCAAAGAAAATCACATAGCATGTCAGCTGCTGGACGTCCAGGTAAAAATATAAAACATCTGCATTTTTAACTAGTCATATTGCATACTGACATCCTCTAAAAAGAATCTTAAAACTTTTTACTTTTCACTACTATCAGCTTTTAGTTTATGCTGTATTAATTTACTTTTTCGCTAAGACATAATACAAACTTCAAATAACACTTCAATACATTTTGTTTAATACATCAGAAACACTGTTTCCAATATATGTACAAAGTGTTTGAGGCACAATGTACCTGAGATGGCTGTGGTCTCTTCCAGCTGACAGGAACCAGTGCATTTGAATTGGAGCCTGATGAAGTCGAAGAAGTGCTCCGGGTCACAGCAATAACTTTTGGCTTCCCATTTCTACCAGCTGCGCTGTGTTGATCACCATACTTATTCCCAATAATTGGTGTCTACCAAAGACAACAAACACTTTCTTAAAATTCAAATCTATATTGGTAAAGACTACATATTTGACTTCAGAATTCAGCATTATATGAAATATAGGAGGGTTTGTCTGTAAGCATTCTGTAAATCCCATGTCTAATCCACTGAGCCTTGGTACACTGGGAAATACAAAGCTGAATAGTTGTACCCTACGCAGTAAGCTGCCATTCTGCCCACTTGTGTGGTTTTGAATTATAAACATTTTATGCTGACAATCCAACTATGTTTTTAAACACACTTTAAAACCAACTGCATTTTAAGTTTAAAAGATGCAAAGCTCCTCTGTAGAATCATTCCCTGACATGAACAAACTGTTTTCACAGACCAGCAACTTCACAAACACACACACGCTTCTGAAAAACCAGTGATCAAATTCAACCCTTTTGACAGCAAATGCTAATCCAGTGAACTCCATGGGAATACATCCTGTCTCTCAATTATGTGCATGCCCTGAAACTTCAGTAGTGAATGTACTTACCAATTTAAGTAATGTTCCTAAGACATCTATATCTCCAGTCATTATCTAGGGTTAGCTTCAACCAGGAGCTCTTACTTCTGATCACTTCTAAAGTTTCTACAATTTTCACGTCCCTACGTTACACAGCAGTCACTTGGCCACGCTCCTCTTTTCAGATGTAGAATGAGTATCACTGGTGGTAGGGGTGGTATTTTTAACTACAGGAGGTTTTTCTCCAATTGTATCCCTCTTACCTTGAATTTCCTGTATTTTGTATCCTATCCCCTCCTCTAAATTTCCTCCCTCTTCTAAAGTCATGCTAAAACTGCAGTACAGGGTTTTAATCCTCCCAGCCCTTGAATGCACAACCCTTCATTTGTTGAAAGCCTGGTATGTTCAGCTGCATTGTCTGCCCTCTGACACAGCTGAGATACCCTTGAGAATAATCTTACTGACTTTTAGTAATTAACTCTCCAGACATTCAAAAGGGGGAAAAGGCAAACATACAACACAAAAAATGTGAAACTTATCTTCCAGTATGACTCTTTTTACAAGTATGTAAAACTTCAATCTCTGCCATTCTTAAAAATCGTACTTATTTAAAAACACAAAAATGTAGAAGGCTAACGGAAAATAACACCTGAGTTTGCAACAGCAAGTAATTAGTGCACTGTGATTTAAATATAATAATTACCTCTGATATATCAAAATGGAAATCTAAGGTCTTCCCAGGTAGCTCCTTGGAGACATTATTAAAAATTTTTGTGAAAGAGATTTCAGGAGAACCTATGTCACCTCCATAAGACTTTGGAATATCATTAGGCACAACAAGGCTTGCTGACCGAGACACCACCAGTTTCAAAATATTAAGGGCTTCCTTCCAATATGGACTCTAAAGAGAACATACACAAATCACACAACAATCCCTTCAGCCAAGACAGCAATTTTTATGTACAGTAGCATTTTGCAAGAATCCCCAAACCAAAACCTCTGTTCTTTTACACATAGCTGAAAGGGCTAGCACCAGTGGGAAGCTTCGGACCTTGAAGTGCCAGGAAAGCAGTGGCAAGATTATCAGGCCATGCCATGGTGGGTGGTCAGGTCCAGCCAAGCAGGCTCAGTGGCTCCAGGTCACTGGGCCAGCCACATCAGACTCTGGTTTATGTCCCTCCTTCCCAGTAGTTACACTGCTTTTTACCATTGTCTGAAGCATCTGCCCTTTGTGACCCAGGAGACTGAAACTGAGAGCATTGAACTATCACTTAACTACAGTAATGACAGTATTCTAACTATTCCACCTCTTGGCATCTTTCATTATTTCACAATTATGGGCAGAGTAAACGGAATTTGAAACAAGCAAAACTATACTGTGCTTGAAATACATGAGGAAATACAAAAGATTTTAACGAAGAAGTGAAAACATTTACAAAGTTTTTGGTATCAAAACAATGCAGTACTTTAAAAAAGCTATGGAAAAAGTGTGAGAATATAAGAGGCAGAGCCTGAGTTAAGTGCACTTTCTTAAAAAGATGATTAAGGCAATGTAAACAATTCAGTGGTTTCAATTACACACACTATGGAGAGAATCAGAAGAAGAGACATAGAATAAAAGCAGCTTTGTGCAAACATTTACTGCTGGAAATGCAAGGATTCTGCCTGAAATGTAAATCTTCCAAATTTTGAAATCAGCATGATGTCTGCTTTTTTTTTTTAAATTAGGAGGCCATGTTTGTTAAAATATTTTTTCATTGCATTAAAAAAAATAAACAGCCCTTTCAATGTTTTAAGTAGTACATGCTTTATGCTTCTTTGTAGGTAACGAGAGTCTTCAATAATCCCCTGAATTTCTGTGCATGATAAACATAAAAAAAGGAATCTCAAACTGGAACTATCCTGTAGCAACTTAAAATTTATTTACAGCTGTTGTGATTGCAGAGGACTGAAAAATCCCAAAGCTTAGTAGAAGCACATTTAAACAAGATATGATAATTCATGATCTTTTCTTTTGTCATTTATAGTAACATATTTTATTTTATCAAAAAATATGTTAAGACTTCTCTGGAATATTTTTCGCTAGTACCATCTTTTGATAGCTTACACCTAATTAAGATTACCTTCCATGGTAGTAAGGGCTTGCACAGAAAGCTCAGAGAGAGGTTAGAGGTGAAGCAAGAAGCTGCCAGGCCATAAAAACTATAGCTAATGCTAATCATTCCATTTTGCCTAATGCACTCTGACAGGAGCACAATACCTAAAGTACATATCCATCAATAACAAAACATCCAGGGAACAAGACTTTTCCTGGTTAATTATGATTAAACCATTTGAGTGAAATACACTCAGCAATAATGGAATTCAGGGAAAAAAAAAGAAGATAACGTTGTGTACTGAAATGGTTTTATGCTCCAGGCATTTTCATAAAATCTTTCAGCAAGATGCTAGACTTTCTTCTGTGAAACAGATTTTCAGCAAATTTGTGTTTCGAGTACAAAGGCTTAAATAACCTTGGGCAAAACACTGTGGTTCATCTTTTGGGGACCTTCTTTAACAAAAAATGTACTCAATTTTGTTAAGGTGCACCTTAAAAGTTCCTCATAGATATGTTACTGAAAGTGATTTAAATATGCATTTAACCGTAAAATTTTCTTTTTAAAACATATACACAAAAATAAAACACTTGTGCAGCTTAGCAGTAAACATTTCCTCGTATTTCAGTAGTTGAAGGATCATCTTCTCTAACTACATATGACGAGTTGCCTACATCTTAAATAGATGCACATTCACCCAGATAACTTGTTCCACCAGAAGCAAATCACATTGGACAAATACAAAAGCATCTAGTGAATTAAGTACAAAGGAAAAAAACCAAACTCTATGGAATCTGACTTCAAACAACAATTTTTATATCTGAAAGAAATTCCCCCCAAAATTCAAGTGTAATTTTGATACGATTTTGATAATAAGCAGAGGGGCTTTTACAGTTCTTCAGAGCACCTACCTGAACATATTTACCAATAACTTTTATGATTTCCAAATTAAACTGCTTCACTGGTGCTGTGGATAGGTCAATATGACTCAGAAGGCTGTAAATGATCTGCAGCAAGGACTGTTGCATACTGGATAATCCTTTCTCTAACAGCTGAAAAACGGTTTTTAAAACACAAAATTTAATTAGGGCCTTAAATGGTAGCAAAAAGTGAAAGCAAACATTAAAATACAGCTAATTTCCACACATAATATTGTCCCCTTCACAAAATTTAAATGTACCACTTACTGTTTTTCAACAGTAAGTGGTACATTTAGCACTAAAAAACCAGTAATGCAACAGCACAATTTTTTTTGTCCTAATTCATTTTTTCCTCCAAATTTTGACACATTTTTAGCACAGATCTAAAGCACCTAATAGTAAAACACTTTTAGTTACATAAAAGCGTTCATACTAATTCAAAATCTTAAAACTGTATGAAAAACAATTACAGCTACACCTTAAACAAGGCTGGTAAATGCAGTTTTACCAACAAAATAGGTACATATAAAGTCATTTGTAAGAATGAACAAATTTTAAAAAGTATTTCAATCAGTTTGAAGGGATACACTTCAAGGACAAGCTCTACAAGCTTTTCACACAAGGTACTTAACAGCTTTTCTGTATGAATGGCTGACAGAATAATATACAGATTTCTATAATTTAAATTATCTTTTTATATATTATGCACTACTTACAAGTGAACGTTGCAATTATTTTTAAAGTTGTGATAATGACATATGTACCTGACTCAAGAAGGTCTCTTAAAATTTGCATTAAACATATTTTGCTAAAGCCAAGACAGTGTATATTCATGTAGTACAGAATACAAACACCTACTGCCAAACACTACTCTCATAAAAGGACATCTTTGATTAGAGGGATTATTTCAAGGTATATATAAATTACTGCACTCTAAAACGGCAGTAGTCATCCCTTTTCTACATCCTAGAGCTTTTTAGTAATATTTTCCTGTTATGGAAGATGTGCTTTATTCCCCTCAATATTCGGAATCATGAGAAATTAGGAACTGGCAATGAATTGTCAACATGAGATACTTTTAGTAAAAATTTACCTCTGCAAGGTAAGTTATGAGGTTAAATGTGGCATCTGAGAAAGAGTCATGCAAATATCTACACACTACATTAATCCAGTTAGAACAGTCTCTGGAGTAACTGTGTGTGCTGTATAAACTCATCATATGAGCCAGATTGGCAAGAGTTGGTGACTTCTCCTCTGCACAAACCTGAAAAGCAAAACCATATTTAGTTATAGTAGAAATTAATTTTTTTTTAATCCAAGCATTCATGAGTCATTATGCACTCCTCCCAGATTTTACTCCAAAATTTCATTTCCAAGATTTCACTTCAGTTCTTTTCTAATAACTGAAATCAGACTAATCACACAAGCATGACCTACAGTTTCTGTGGCATTCATGTTTCAAGTTTTATCTACTTATCATATGTTTGGTATGATCAACCAATATCCCTTGCTCTAATAACGCAAGTATAGAAGGGCAGCAGGAATTTCTGGACTCGCATCAGGCACCTACTCCTCGAGTTGGCCTCAGCACAGCTTAGTGGTTCACGTGTCACAGCCTGGGCAGCCAGAGGTGTATGACTGCATTTCCTACGCCAGACAGCTCTTTCCTATGCGCCTTTCCACATTCTTCCTCAAAAGAAAGGTTCTGTCAGGCCAGTGCAACACCACCCTGGCTGACAACAGCTGGTGTGCACCACGTACTGCTTTAACAGCCACTACAGTTTGGAAATATTTCAAGGTGTATTTCACTGTGTACAAGTAGTAGAAAGAAGACACAAATTTTTCTTCTCTATCTACCAGTCTGAAAGGTAAGGATCACTTCCTTCTCATAAGAAAATTAGGAAGCACGCTTAAAATGTGATTAGGTTTACATTCAAAATTACAAATGGAAAAATTAGACAAGTAAGAAAACGTAACTGATATCATTAGTAAGAAAATTTGTTCTTGAAATCTAAATTTTACAGAATAAGCTAAATGTACTTTTTCACTGACAAACAGAAACTCAGGGGCTGATATGACGTCCAGCTATATAAATTAGGACTGGATCACATCTTTAGAATATGACCTCTTATAGTTACATGTATATTACTATTAGAATCACATAGAAGTATTACATAAGGGACCCCAAAAAATACAGAAACAAGGCTGGTAATAATATATCCTCCTGAATACTTCTCCAAGCATCATGTTACATACCTTTGCTATCCTGTCAGCTGTTTCTTTACAAAACTGAGTTGGGTTATCAAAATGTTGTATCAGATGAGGAAGTAGGCACAAGATGTTTAGGGGAAATCCTAAACACATACATAAACAGAGTTATATGAGCCCTTAAGGTTTTTAATATGACTTAATTTAATGTGGAGTTATCCGGTATTTAAAATTCTTACAGCCTGACACATACACTCACACAGACATATAAATTATATATACACATACATGCACTTAAGTATGTATGTATGAACAATGTATATAAATGTTCTGTGTTAGGTATAAAAATGCATGATGAAAATAAAATCATCACTGGATCCATTAAGCAAAATTACCATGTTTAATTTTAGGCACTATAGTCATACTGTTTCTAAAAATGTGTAAATAGTGCTAATTGAGCTAGTTAGCACAAGATCATGAAAAAAAACCACACAGCTCTTAAAACTCACTTGCAAACTACAGTCAATGCATAAAGTTTACACGCAATCTTGCTCATCAGATAATGATAGTCTGTAATGTATTCCCACTATGTAGCAGTGTAATGTGGACAACTGCAGAAAGCATTTAACTGAAGTGTTTCTTTAAGGCAAATGCTTAATCACTACTGATTTTGACTTCACTTAATTTGATGA
Source organism: Oriolus oriolus (assembly GCA_013400235.1). NCBI lineage: Eukaryota > Metazoa > Chordata > Aves > Passeriformes > Corvidae > Oriolus > Oriolus oriolus. Next base: position 98,867 of record VXBT01000563.1, read on the forward strand.
AAGAATGTATTTTTATCACATATTTACTAAAGATACCTGCTAACTGAGAAGGATCCACCAAAGCATGCCGGGAAATTGTGATGAGTTTACTGAGGAGATGAACTGTCATTTCTTGTGTAGAGGCTGAAGTAAAGCCTTTCAGGAAAAGCTGCTGAAGGCCTGGAAAGTTATTCCATTTCAGTTTATTCTGCACCTTTTCTATCTTTTCCCGACTCTCTGATTTATCCAGAGGCATGTGAATAAGAAGCTTGTTGAGTAGCTTGAGAGCCAGAAGGTATTCATACTCATAATCTGACTCCAGCAACGAAGCTGCAATCCAAAATATGGTGGCCATCAAGTTGACAGGGTCAGTAGTAGGCTGCACATCATACATCCCTCCCTCTCTCAGGGAGGAAAGGCTTCTAGTCCTGGCCAAACTTCCACCATGATTTATCCTTCCATCCATTATATCCAGTGTGTTGCTCCGTCGCCGGTCGCCTCTCCGCTCACTGATTAAATTCAGTCTCAAGGAATTACTCCTTGTATTGCTGTAGCATCCCAAACAACTGCCACTATTAATGGGACTTGTGCTTAGATTTATCTGTCCAGTGCTTTTCCTATTAGCTGCATACTTGTTTCCCATTACAGAATCATGGTATGAGGTTCTAAAATAAAAATCAATATTACATATTGTTAGATGCAAAATAATTTAATAACATAGAGTTTAGAGAAAGAGAAGAAAGAAAAGATATGTTACACTAATCACATACACATGCAGTGAATACTCTGGTTCATCACCCTAGGAGTATTATAATACATGTAAATACAGGATTTCTGTATCTATTATTAAAATATCCAATATCCTTATGGCATAACGACAAGACTGCAGCATCCTGTTATCTCTTCTACCAAATGCATTTGTTACAATCCCAGAATACCATAAAAACCACAGCAAAATTAGAAAAATTAGCCCATAGCATGTAAAAGATTGTGTAAGTGATCATCTAGCATCCCAACTTACTTAAAGATGTGATAAAAGTAGAGAAATGAATGAATTAATACAATTATTACCATGTATTTGTCTGAAGTATCTGACCCAAGAAACCCAACACCTTCCTATACTGATACTGAGAAATTGAATATATTCCTAGAAATCTCAGCATTTTCAAAAACTTTGCAAGGAAGTCAAACAAATACAGATGTCTGTACACGTAGGGATTTTTTTTCAGTTTGATAAAAAGTTGTCAAGGTAACCACTCAAATTGTAATGAGACACACAAATTACTCAGACTGTTCAATTACACTTCTTATATATGGACCACAAACCTGAGGCCTAAGACAGACTAACATCTGTTGAGCTTTTAAATTCTGCAGAAGAAATTCAGAAGTTTAAGAAGAACTGACAACATTTCAGAACTGAGCCATTACAAAATTAAATTGGACCCAAGGGGGTAAATCAGATATCCTTTTCAGGAAATCTAGATACTTAACAAATTTTGCTTGAGGCAGAATGATAAAAACATACCACAACAAGCAATTTTGCTATCTGGATACAATTATTCTGCAAAGATGACAAGAAATTATTTCATTACATTTATAATACAAATTTTTAATAATTGAAATGTATAAAAATGCATAATAATGTAGCTTGACTAATAAAACAACTTACTGAGAAAGGGCAGAAAGCAGATCATAGTGCTTCATGGTTTCAGCCAATGTATCAATAGCAGATTCTAAAGTCAAAAGCAGCTCTATGACAAAACCCTGGGGAAAGCCACAGGCCATTATAAATTATGCAATATGCACAAGGAGATCACAGAAAATCTTCTGAGTAGTAATTTAAAAACATAAAATCAGTATCAATAACTAAATTATTTCGTGCTTCAATTAGAATACAATCCTGATGGGACAGCTCAAGTTAGCAGTATAGCTTCAAGAAAAGGAAAAGCTTCAATTTATAAGTATTTACTGAATTAATTCTGGTTTGCCTTATTTTTAAGGATGGATTGAAGGATGAAGCCATTCAGACTCATTTTGCAGTATTAAAAGATTAGATACACTCTTAAGATGTACAATGACACTAAGTCAAATGATAACACTTTATCAAGTTAAGTTCTTAACAAAAGAAAACCTAAATTATTTTTTATGTGGCTGATCTCAGTATTCTCTAGCAATGAAAGAGAAGGTATCTACAGGAAACAGACTTAACAAACTCTCTGGAAGATCCTATTGCTGTAGAAGAGAATGTGCACAACTTTTCCTCAGTTAATTAGGTGAAATTCAGAAAGCGTCATGACTGAAACTGTTTTGATATCTGAAATACTTAAAAATAAAAAGCAACTGAATAAAACAATGCTTTTGAATTTTGCTGTCATTGAACTAATAAAGCTCGTACGTCATTCAGGCAGACTTAGCTTTCTAATAAAGTGGGGGCAAGATTTCAAATACCTGAGCTTCTTCTCCTGCATCTCCAACAGTTTCTACTAGTCTGGAGAGAACATCAGAAAGTGTAGATGGAGTGAGAGGCTGCTTCAGAGCCCTGAATATCTGAAAGGACCTCCCAGCATAATGTCGAGAGGAACACGAAAGCGCAGTTTGCAAAGCGACTTCACTGAGGCGATGCTCCAATTGATATCCTCCTATTAAGGCAAATAAACACTCAAGCAACACTGCTTTATAAAAAAACAAATCCACTTGAATTTACTGAAGAGTAAATTGCCAAAGTCATTCCTAAATTTAAAATATTCTCAAATACTCTGCATTTCTCTCAAGAAGTATTAGTCTCAAAAATCTTTACAGGAATATAAACACCAAATACTGGTGTATTTACACATTAAGTATGGCAAATATTTAATGCTAGAAAGACTTGCAGACAATAAAACATTTATGATTTGAATATTAAGCATTCACAATAAACTAATAAGATATTTTATCTCGTTCCTAAAAGATTATATTTAAATCTGTCATAACAGAAACATGAACTGAAGTGTGCAATACACAAGAAAACCCTATTATTTAGAAGCAGTAATTCCCTAGAGTGATTTTATAGATAACCTATGTGTTTACACGCATTAAAAAATATTTATTTAGTTTGCAGACTTGCACATTCAATCATGCATTGTCTATTTTCTAACATACCTGAGCTAGACTGTTTAAATATAGATACCACATGCTTTAAAAACACAGTTAACTGTTCAGCACTTTTTATATTAGGGTTCTTGGCTGAAACATCTTCATGATTCCAAAGTGGGCCTCTTTTCCTAAAAATATAAAAAGAGAGTACACAGAATATAAAACATAGCCTTTGTCCTTAATATCATTTAAATGAAATTCAAACCTTATATTTAGTTGCAAAAGAATCTATGTACCACATAAAAGAAACCATCTAGAAGTGCAGGCATGAACTGGAAAGAATTTTGACAACTGACCAATAGTATACGATATACAACAAGTTAAGACAAAGTGAAAAGAAATGTATCAGATCCAATTGCAATAACTGGGTAAATTTAGGCAGAGATATTCTCTGGTACAGTTACAGTATATTAGTTAGCTCTCTAAGAAAGAACCAGTACAACTACCACCACTATGCACTTCTTAACTTCCTTTCTTCCCATCGATACACCACACTGCTATAAATTTAGGCTGGGGTAAAGCAAAAGTATCAAAAGCATGGAGAAACAGGTAGTATTTCAGATTTACACCATCTTGAAAGCTTTAGATAAACTATCATTCAAACTGCACAAATGTTGATGATTTTACAGATGTTCTTCACAAAGAATTCCTCATTTTTGAATAGTCAGCTCTCTACTACTAGGTAATCCCTAAACTGCACACAAATCTTGCAGCTCCCTAATCATCTCAATGTATTCCTGCCCTAATTCAGAATAAAACATGGCAAAATACTTTTAAAACACTCAGGACTTGAGAGGGTGGTCAAAATTCTCTGAAAGTGTTGTAAAGTTAGAGCTTTTCACATGTGTATCACATAAAAACACTTATTGGTGATAAAAGACAGAATTAGACAACATGACGCTAAATAGCAAGAGGGTTGCCATTTTTCCACAAAATACATGTCTTGACAAAAATGAAAATTGAAATCTTACCTTGAGGTAATAAATTCTATAAGAGTTTTCACTTTTTCATCCTGCTCTACTGAAATGTCAACCTCATTGAGGATTGTGGTGTGCAGTTGAGAAATGGCAGCACTTGTATTTCCTAAACTGATGCTAGAAGAGGTAGAACTTGAACTAAGCCCTGAGTCTGTCATCGGGGAGGGCTGGTAATCAGGTATAAAATCATGAACACCTGCTGAAATTGAAACAAGATGATTATGTGCTTTCAAGTTGACAGTTAATATTAAATATAAAAAGAAAAAATAGCCTTCTAAAAAGATGGATAACTTAGTAAATGTAATGAGAATACTTAAAAGAGAATAAATTAATGGATGCAATAATTTCAACAAAATCAACAAGTCTCATATACGCAAATTCTCCACATGACTTATATGATCTTTAATTGGGAACTGCCAGATCCCTTTTTAAAACCCCTGTATTATTCTTGATTTTGTACTAGTAGTATGAGAGCTCGTCAGCTTCTGAGGCATCCCAACTTAATTAAAAAATTATACAAACTACTTCCTACTAATGAGCAGATAATTTTTTTTTTGTTAAAACCCAGTCCCAGTGTAACTGACAGTACTTGAAATCAGTGAATACTAAGTATTATCTAGTGAATCGACTCTGCAGAGCCCCAGTGGCTGTACAAAGTTTCTCTGAAGTTAGCTTAATCTTGTGGCCAGAAGATTTTTCTCCTCTGTATAAAGAATCACATGGCACAAAAATACAACTGCAATGACTCCTCACACTTCCCTTCTATCCATCTCTCAAGGGCTGAGAGAAAGCAAGCTAGCAAGGAAAACTGGCAGGGCCTTTGACTGTAACACTTGTATTTGAATAAGCTTAACACTCACTGACACCCATCGCAAATTTTCACTCTAGAGAATCACAGAGTTTGGACTGGGGCATTACCCAGCTCAAATAAAATTTAAAATTAGCTTGTCCAACCTTGTGCTAGGCATGTATACCTGTAAATACCTTATCATAATCCCCAGCTGGAAATGTTTGATGCTGACCTTATTCTAGTTTCTATCAGATATTTTTGTTTTAATAATAGCAGAATATTGTGTCATGTTTAGACAGTTTTATCCATGCCCTTAAAGATTAGGAAGGGAATGGTTTGTATATGCCACTGTGCAGATGCAACATTAATGTTCTGCCAAACAGATCAATATAAAATAATTCTTCCACTATACACAGTTTTTAATACCTCATTGCTACAAAAACCAAATGCACAAATCAGATGACTACTTTTGCTAAGTAATAAAACCGATGCTGATGTGAATAAAAGAGAACAAACAATTACATGGCAATATGCTGCCACCTACTGAAATAATATTAAATACTACATTTTTTAAAAAAAGAACTATTTCAAAGAAACCACAATACAGTCTCACCATCAGAATACTCCCTTCATAAAGAGATACACAGAAATATAAAGTGTACTGTATAATTACAATACTGTAAAGTTGAGGTGAATATCAAAAGGCAGTATCTCAAAAAAGTATTCTGATAGCCAACAAATAATGTGATCACATTTGACAAAACCTGGAAATTTAAAGTTGCTATAAACAAGTAAGACACGTAATTTCTCAGTTTTTATTTTTCAAAGTCATCATAAAAACTGCTGTAAAAAGTTCTAAAACCTAGAGCTCCCTCTTTGGTTTCCACTACTATTCATCATTTAACTGTGCTCCCTACTTTGATGACTGAGCACAAAATGCTAATGAGAACTCTATTCATTTTGACTTCACTAAAATCCAAAGAACTACATTTTAATGCTAAGGGCTCAGGAAAATATTACAGACAACAGAAATCTTAATAACGCCTGTAAGAAGAGGTAACTTCCCATTGTCATTTTAACCAGTAACACATAAAAAATCAAAAGCATACCTGTGAAAGTGTAATCTAAATGGGTAGTTTGCTTGACAGTAAGCACCCTGGACTCATTGAACTCTCTGTTTCTGAGTAGGACAGAAGCAACAGACTGGACATTACTGCCAGAGCCCATCACTATCAGTAGATGCAAAAGTAGTCGTTTACAATGCTCATAGACTTCTGGGTGACAGTGGTCAAAACCTAACACAAAAGGAAAATGGCAAGGCTTTACGATATTCAAAGGGCATGCTGAATTACATTATTTAAAAAATAGCAGTATTTAAATTGGCGTGTTATACTTTACACCAAATAACAGATATGCAATTCACTAAACAATGCTTTTTCAGTGCTTCAATATAGAAACAAACTGTATGTTGATCGGACTAAAATATATCTGATAATCCCATGCAGTGTTAAAGCACAAAGTAATTTCAAGTAACAATCATTTTAAGTAAGAAATTAATCTGTGCTCTTTATGAAAATTACTGCACATAGAAACAGAAGGAAAAAAACTGAATTTTACTGTGTCTTCTACAAGAAGTAAAAGTGACTCTAAAAGAAAATGCCTTAAAACAACTCCAAAAAAATCTTAATTATACTAATCAAGCTGAAACAGATTTAATTGAATTTTAAAAAATACTGTAAATATTATCAAATTAATGGGATTTCAATACAATGGCAAAAATTCATTTCAATATCAGAAAGAACAGCTGAGAATTCCTCAGGTTACTGTAAGTATTTCTGTAATAAGTTAGTTACCTATAAAAATTGCATGAAGCAAAAGATGCAAGTATCCTCCCCATTCCACCTTTACACTGTGGTCAACTATCAAATCAGTCAAAAGAATCACTGCTATATTGCATCTAAAACAAAAAAAAAATTGTTAGAAGAATGTAACATGAACTTCATGAAGAGCTGCAAAGAGCTTCATATGCTTCTAACTTGTATTCTTCAGTCTATAAACATTCACAAAGTTGTATTATAAGGGAAAAGATGAATGCTCATAATTAAAACAGAGACACTTTAATCCTCCAGATTAAAAGGTTGAGTAATCCTAAATTGCTACACCTGTGAGTAAACGCATGGAAAACAAATGTATTATCAACTGCACTTTAATCTGCTGTCTTCAAATTACTATATTTGTGCAACACAAATGAAAATATAATGAATTGCCATCAGCATTGCCAAAAGAGCTACCTGTGAAGTGACATGCCCGGAGGAGAAGTTTCAGGCAAGTAATCCACTAGTGGTGACCAGCAGCCTCCAGAAGGTGGGAAAGGGAGAGGCTCTCCTTGGTTGTGCTCCATCACCTTCAAGCGCCAGTTTGAATACAGAGGCATTGAATCACCTAACACAACAGAAAATTAAACCAGAAATATATAGATAATGCGTACTCCTGTATCTTACAGTCTTCTGAAGAAATATTTTTAAATTTTTGAAAAGCTGAGACCTGGGAGAGGGGAAAGGGAGCCAGCTTTAAACAGTAGTAGTTGGACAGTTTTTAAAAGAAAAAAAGTGGTTCTTTCTTTTAGTATAAGGATGATTCTACAGAAGTTACACACGTAACAGAGTAAGATGTCTTTGAATAGGTTTATAAAGACTATGATAAAAGACAGAGTGATCTGATGTATTTCCTTGAATTTGAAATTCTTGAATTCTCACATCAGACAGGGAGTGAATTAAGGCTGGGTCCTGAGATTTAACAGAACTAATCTTGAAGAGCATTTCATTATAGCCTAAAGAAATATTCCTCAAGAGCACATCTGTACAGGTCTCACAGCAAAACCCCGCAAGTTCTATGTCTCAGATAATGCTGGCCTGATACATGGGGTAACTTGGAAATTGCCACTTTTACAACAGCATAGCCCAAACCCACTGCTTGATAAAAGTCACTGCTCAGAAAATCAGTAAATTTGTCAACAAAACACAGAAAGACATTTAGTTTTTGATTAAGCAAGCTTCAAAAGTGCAAAAAAACCATCAGCTATTTGGTATGACAATATACTGTGTTAACATACCCAAGTACTGTTCTGGTTTAAAAGTTGTTTTGGACTTCAGAACTGTCAGTTAAGACTAGAAACAAGGAAACTGCCACAACAGTTCTGTGTTTCAGTGATTCTACCAGCTCTCTGTTTGGAAGTATAGCTGCTGAAGTTTCAGATATTCACACATGTATCAGCTCACTGTCACCTTCTTCACTGGAAGTGACAAATTTCTTACGGATGGAACACGTGAAATATCATCTAGTTCAGGACACTGAGCGTTGCTATCACAAACAGCAAACAAAGTCAAAAATGACTGCAGCTGTGATAATGGACAATGCCTATCCAAGCAGTAATAAACACTGTGGCTGCCCAGAAGGTCACCAACCTGTTACTGACCCAGAGAGGAGCAGATTCTATGTTAGTACGCCCTTACAACAAGCTCTGTAGAAGACATTAGGTTTCACCTCCTTGACAGAGGCAATAAGAAACACATATTCACTCTCATCTTCACAGTGTGCAAAGAACCAGTCATGGAGGAGTGCATCAGAAGATCCTAATGCACTCTTGCTGCTTCAATACAGCATGGACAGGCTAGGTTCTATGCTGACATCTAAAGCTCAAAATGCAGAAATTTAACTCCTGTCGTTGAGTTGCACAAGAAAAGTAAGGAAAAGGCAGTGCTGAACCGTGTGCTGTAACATACCCAACTTAACCAGTAGGAAAATCAACTGTCAGTAAAAAAATTGATTGAAACCTAAGTCTGTGGGACCACCACAGCAACTGAAATATATCCGACTATCCCATGCAGGGTGAAGTACAAAGTCATTTAAATTACTAACAACCTGTTAGTTGAAACAAGAGTTTCAGTCAAACAACTCCTCTGACCAAGCACACAGAACCCACTAATATAACTGACCACTGTCCTCATTTTTGCCAGGTTACATAACCTGTTTGGCTTTCCCTAGCATTGTCATGGTGATTTTGTATCTTAGGCATTGGTACAAAAGTAGCCACAGTTAATAAGCCTCTTTTAAAAGAGGCTTAAAGAAATCTCTCCAAAGGCATTATGGAGTTTCAGGAGAAATTTTTACCTCTTTCTATACCTCTGCATCTCAGAAAAAAACCCCATAGATCACAAAAAATTACCCAAAACATGTTTTCAAATCAAGCTTGAAAATTAGATGTACATAAAGAGGACTTTTTTCCCTGCTATATTTTCCTTTGTTATGGCTTCAAAAAAGTTTAGTTCCCTTTTTTTAAACTAGCCAAGGAATGCTATCCTTTAGAAGAACAATTACTTCTCATTTTCTTTTTTTTTAAACAACTTTTCCATCACCTTTTTCTAAATCTCATCTTCATCCTGCTCATCTCTGTTTCTTGTGCCTAACTGTCAAAGGAAATAGAGTAAAACCATTTCATTTAGGAAGATGTTCACAACTCATTCCAGTGGACAATGAAAGGAACAGAGCGTATTATCTTCTCTACATATTTCATTGCAGTCAAATGTATGATAGACTTCAATAGTAGTAATAAGATGGAAGAAGATTTAAAAAAACCCTTATTTTTAACAGGTTTATGCAAAAAACACTGATAATGCCCATTTCCTTATGTTCCACAACCTTCAGTAGAAGTATTAACTTACGAAATTTTTTTTTCTATTCATAGAACTATTTTTAAATAAAGACTATTACATTTTTCCTCTTCATATGATCCTCCAGAGCTGCTGCTGTAGCGAGATTCCAGTCTGTGGTGCTGGCGGTTTAAGTTGCTGTTCAACCCGCTGTAGATGTCTAGGTGTGCGTAGCTGCAGGTGCAAATAAAGCAGAATTAGCAACTGACATTCTGTGACAAACATTAATCAGGGTCTCCCAGTAAAACTATTTCAGCAAAACTCTTACACAAAAACCAATTCATCTTACAAGGATAATCAACATGATGCCAAAGTATCTCAGCTGTTTAAGACATACCTTCTCTAGCAGCACTAGATAAGAGGATTCAAAGATATTATCCACTAAAAATTGTGTTTCTGTTCAATCATTTTCACTAACTTTTAAGTACATTAAAACATTTGTTACCATTATACATAAGTTGTTCTCTCTCTTGAACAAAGTAAGGAAATCCGTGTGCGATCTGGCAGAGACATAGGCATGTATGTACACGCAGTGTCCAAGATCCTACCTCACTAATCTGATAAACTATAAAGAAATCAGAGAAATAAGAGTGCTAAAAAGCACGATTTCCAAGCTGTTTCTACGTAGGTTTCTAAAATTCTCTCCTCCTGGCAAGTATAGGGTAGATCTTACCAAGAAGCATATAACCTGGGGAGGTTTTACACACCCCTACAGTATATGCCCAAACTTGCAGAGACTTTCAAAACTACCTTAATTACTTTACCAGTTTCTTCAGCTCCAGCCCCCATAGCAGCTAAGCACTTGTTGGTGCCTTGCTAGGCTGAATTCTGAATGACACCTTACATTCCAGGTTTCTCTGATTTACTTTCATACAGCTCACCCCAATTTAAGTATTGGGGTTGGATTACCTCTGCCAATATATTTACTATTCTAATCACACTGACATAATTACCCTAGGGAAGGAAAAAAGTGTCCAACTGGGAAATTATATTAGAACTGTAATTATTAAAGCTCTCAAACAAGTTGTCTGAAACTCATTCGTGAATTTACTCTGTAGTTGCTACTCTACACTAATGGCACGTGCACACTTTTGCTCATGCTAATTACAGAGTCTCCACTCCCTTCTCACTTTAAGGTAAGCTATCCACATTAACACAAAATGACAGCATGCCCACAGTCAGTTACTGCTGAGCTCCAAGTACACAGCCTGACTAAGCCTGTATCAGCTGTTTGCTTTCCACCAGCCTCAGTAACAGTGTCTGGCAAATTTCTCCAAAAGATTATCCTTAAATAGGTCAAAAATTAGGGAGGGAGAAATCTGTTTTAAAGTTAACTGTAAGGCATCCTGACAAAGGTACCAGGCATCCAAATACCCCTATTAGGGAAAACAAACTCCCTTGCAACACCTAGGCCCTGTTCATTTCTAGTGAGGTAATAAACCAATTTGCCAATCATAAAATCACTGAATGACTTGGGTTGAAAGGGACCTTAAAGATCATCTGGTTCCAACACCCTGCCACAGGCAGGAACCCCTTCCACTAGACCAGGCTGCTCAGAGCCCCATCCAGCCCGGCCTTGAACACTTCCAAGGATGGGGCATCCACTTCTCTGGGCAACCTGTTCCAGTGTCTCACAACCCCACCTTACAGTATAATTGCTCTTATGTGAACATACACAGTCCAGTGTAACAGTAGCTAATTTAGGCACCAGCAACAACATAGCTGTAGCGACACAATGCCTGACCTGGACTGGAGTTCAAGCTTCAATTGAGGATGCTACTGTTAATCCCAAATGGTATTTCAGTTCTGTTGACATTCATGACATTGCATGTAATCCTTGCAAAGTAGACATACCTGGAGCTGCTGAGATGTCAGTATTTATAGCACCTACCAAGAATTCCTGTAATTCAACTAAAAACTGCTCTTTGAGGAGACACTTACTTCTCTTCGATACTGTCTTTCATGTGTTTACTGTCAGGGTTGCCATCTGTGGGAGCCACCATTGTATTGCTACTAGAAGTGGTACCTGTGAATTATGGACAAGGAAAAAGGCTGGTCAGTAAAAAGCAAAAGCAGTCAAGCACTACATCATCACCCTTATTTACTTGTCCTTGCTGAGGGCCCTAATCAGGTTTACTCTACAGCAACTGGCACAAACACAAACTGAGCCACAAAAACTACTTTCACGCGCAATGAAGGATTGTGAGCTGCTACTGTAATTTCACTAACCGGAAAAAAAAATAATCTATTCCAAGAATCTTTAAGTCTTCAACGTAAATTAAGTAGAAAGTTTTTTAAGCAGTATCTAGAGACTTGTTTCCTTTTTCCCTGCATTATACACCTCATAATAATCTGTAAAATGTAGTTGGATTTTGGTTATCCAGTTAATTCAAACCACAAACAGATTAAGGATTAAGGATTAAAACCTAATAGCCTGCAGTGAAGCTTTTAACAATTTTCTTTAAGGAGAAATTTGCAAGCATCACACTGAACTGACACCACAATTGGAATCAATTTTGCATCCTTCCAGCCTTTGCTATTCTAAATTACATTAAGTGCAAGAGCCCCAGAATTTTTTTCAAATTTTTAAAACACTTTCAAGAACAAGTGCCAATTCATCCACCTTGTAATCCAGATAATCCCATGTGATAGGTCCAGGCTGCTTCATAACACTGACAAACTTGCAGCACAAAAGTTAAGCCCTCGCTTAAATACCCTCCCCACATGCATGTCTTTTGCAGCTCGCTGTGACAGATGCTCCACCAAAACAAAACAGCTTTTCCCTACATTTCTCAGCATGTTCTTGGATTGAAGCGTGAGAGAGACACTTCTGGTATTTTCAGAAGTGTGGGGTTTTTTTGAGGATTGATCTATTGTTAATTATTTCTAGACAAATTTTCTTAAGTACATGAACTTAAATCCTCTTGAAACAATTCCTATGGATGCAGCTTGTGTCTGTAACAGAACTTAAAATGTAACAACTTAGGTGGATTTAAAATGATATCCATTTTCCCCATGGTAGATATAAAAGTCATATTCTGAGGATAAACAGTGCAAGGTCTCAACACAGACAAAGTCTGATGCATATATTAAGACAAACCTGTCCCTTGTGAACCTATCAGATGTTCTCCATTAAGAACCCCGGGTACACCAAAAACTGCAGATCTTGTAAAACAAACTTTTAACTGTATTTTTAGAAATAGAACCTTGCCCTCCTATTGAATATTTACAAATGAACCCCAGTAGCATAACTGATTGATAGCAGCATGTTTATAATTGACAATAATAACAGTTTAAGTTAGTTAAGTCAGTAAATGCTTACCTGAAGTGACTGAGGGGATTTTGTAACTGGATGTAATGCGGTAATATGGCGGATTATCCATATGAGTGACTCCTGAACTGACAGGATCTGTAAGCTGAAGTTCACTCACCAGCTCTTCCAGCAGTTGCATTGTTTTGTCTCTACCCAAATAAACAATGACTTTCTTTACCTGCCATAAAAAACCCCATATATATATTTATATGAAGAGATTTGAATACCACAACTTGTTAGAATCAATATCCACCTGCACAGTAAGTGAGGACATATGAAACTTACTCCAGTTCTAAAAGCAACCAAAATTGCTTTCCCAGTTGTCAATAGCAGCAAGCATGGGAAACATATCACAACAGTAAGAAAGTAAATCTGAGTTCCAATCTTCTGACAATAAAGTCTGAAAGTATGTCTTCTTAATTATTATAAAGTAATTCTTCTTTATAATTATAAAGTAATTCTTCTTAATTATTTAAGAAGCAAAAGATTTTCTTACAAAAGTTTTAGCAGCACCTGAGATCAACGCTGGAACAAATGTATTCTGATACAATTTCTTTTTGATACTTCACAGTTCTGCTCTATACTATTTCTTTTCCTGCAGTTATCATATTTATCTTCATGCTCTCACACACATTTTGACATAAAATAAAATTGGTTTTGAGGGTGCTTGGGATGGTTGGTGGGGTTTTTTTGGTATAATACTTGGTCATGAGAGAATGATGCCCTACATGTTATAACAGCTGCTTTGTTTTCCTGCATTATCTGTCTGCTTTTTAGGTATATACTAAATTACAGTGTGGGAAAAATTTTTTTTTTCAGTTTATACTCTTAATAAAATTGATCTAAATGTAGCTATCAAACTATTCAGATTTCATTTTATGACACAGGAAAATAAAATGCTAAGACATATGTAGAATTTTAGTAACTCTTTCACATTTTTTATTACTTAATTACTAAAAAAGGTCTGTGGTCCTCATATAGTCCTGAATTTTGACAACTCCTAACTGCTAAGAGAGCTAGTGGACTGTTTCAGACTTATCACCCCCAGCAAATTGCAGTAGTCAATAAGTTGTCTTAAGGAAGCCTCAGCAGTCTTTAAGGTGAGATACCCTTTCTCATTGATTTCCCTTCTCAAGTCCATTCCATGAATGACAAATTAATTTATTAAATTGATTGAAAAATTAATTCTGTAATTTTGACACAGATACCCACAGTAATGCAAACAAATGAACTGAATCGGATTTGTTCAGACTATTTAGGGGTCATAAAATACAGGGTGGAGATTTTGATACTATAAATCTCATTTTTGTTTGGTGATCCTTGCTGCTAGACATACTACTAATTTTTAAAATATCAATAAGCACCAATGAGAGATCTGTAACATACTCACATAAGGCAAAAGGCTGGGTTCACTGTTCACTCCACAAATACTGATCAAGAAGTGCAAAATTATTTTCAGATTCTTTGGCCAGCTGTCTGCTAGAGTAGTCCAGACATTTTCTATCTCTGACCAAGCCACTTCATCACCATACTAGAAAACAAAATAAATGTATGTCCTGAAAACTTCATCAGAAAACACTGTACTCAGAAGTGATCTGTACTGATTGAGTGTAATAGGCTCTAGAAAAAGGAGACAAAAATCCTGTAGGAAACTGTTGCATTTTCAATGTTTCAGAATGATGCTTTCACATTCATTAATTTTTAAAAACATATTCTGGAAGTAACTATTTTCTTTTATAGAATAAATGTATAAAAATATATCTAAAGATATGTATGCATACTATATATTTTACTGATATATAATACATTAGACTGAGGAAGCTGGGCCTTTTTAGTTTAGAGAAGACTGACGGTGGGGGGGGGCTCATTAATACATAGTAATATCTCAAAGATCAAGAGGATGGTGCCAGACTCTTTCTGGTGGTGCCCAGTGACAGGACGAGGAAAAATGGGCATACACTAGAACACAAGAAGTTCCACCTCAACACGAAGAAGAATTTCCTTTGATTGAGGGTGGCAGAGCACTGGAACAGGCCACCCAGAGAGGTCGTGAAGCCTCCTTCTATGGAGACCAAAAACCCACCCAGACAAGTTCCTGTGTAACACGCTCTGTTGGAAGTAACTATGATAGGAAGAATGAGAGTCAATCAGCCTGTGGTAGCAAGATAGGTTCCAAAACTCCACTTTGAGATCATAGGTATACAGACAGCTTGGTATTCTCTATCCAGCTAGACATCTATATTGCAAAACATCAGTTATATACTGTCACTGCAGATAACAATTACTATAACATTTATATTACATATTACGTATTTCTTGGGATACCTCAAAACTATAGGGTATAGTCTGGGTATACAAAGCACTTCCACAAATATGAACAATAACTCTTGAAAGCTTGGTGACATAGTATCTCTGAACAGTATTTTCTTGCATCCTAAACAGAACAATCCACTGAAACAAGACAAGCACACAAAATAATTAATTTTACCTTTGCAGTCATGTACATCAGGTTGTTCAGAACCATAGCTGTAGCCTGAGGTGATCCCCAGCCTTCTCCTCGTAGCCATCGTCTACTGTTCACCATCATTTCTCTGTCTTTCAAAGAATCTTCTTCATCTTCATCTTGCCGACGAATGGTTGGCAAAGGTTTCAAGTCTACCAACTCAATATTGTTCATCCACGGCAGCAGATAATGCAGCATCACCTGTCTCCCAGCTGGGTGAGCGGTTTGGATTCTCTGACTTACTTCTGCCATTCAAAAATTAGGCACATACATGAATTCCAAATCAATAATGAGAACTGGTTTGGTGATAACAACAACCATGAGCCCAGCACACCATACTGATATAATGTAATGCTGATACAGATGCCATTTTTTTGTTTAGCTTACTAGTGCCATTTCATAATGATTAAGTCCATGGTCTTCAGCAGAGCTAACTGGAGACGCTGCTGACAAATAGTATGTTGAAGAAATCACATCAGTATGCATATATGTGTGTGTGTGTATGTGTATATATATTCCTCTAACTGAAGGAGAGAACTGAAAACCTACAGCATAAAAAAATGTACCAAGTTTGGCAAAAAACACTTAAAATTTTTCTTCCTAGACTAGTCCTAGTAAGTTTTTTTTTTTAATTGATGTAAGAGGTAATTATTCTGCAATTGTTTAAAAATGCTAGGGAATAATGTATTTAAGCAATCTAGTACATAAGAACACACTAGAGAAAGCAATGAAAAAATGATTTTAAAAAACAATTGCAAATTATTTCTCTAATGTGATTTTTCATGGTTATTACAAATTCAGTAAAAGTATTTTTGATTCATGTTCTTTCACCTTGAATATATTTCAAACACAAGTGAACAAAAACTGTCACTCGGTAGGCTTTTCTGTCTCCATTTGGTGTGATGATTTTGTTGTCCTGATTTTAGTGAATTACATATAAATCAGTTATTGAAAAATAAGAATTATATATTTCGTACAACACTTTTGACTTAATGAAGTTTTTCATTTTGTTTTAAAATCATACCTGAGAAGATAGCCAGTGTCAGTTCAGGATAAGTCCTCGCTAATTCTTCTGACAGTTGATAATACGACATAGAATACAAATGTGGTAAAGGAGAAGGCTGTCCCAAAACCCCATCCATCCGCTGAACTTCCAGTTTGTGAGCATAACGGAACATCTTTGGTTCCAAGATCTACAACAGTAATGTTCAGAATTTGAAGTTAACTATAGAGATACTATAGAAATTTTTATATAAAAATCACTTCGTAAGCTCATGTATCTACTCTCATTTAATGTTTCCTATCTATGCAGATCTCCATACACCTACAGCATTTGCTAGCACTGTGGTAATTCAATAGAAGACTAGTTAAGATACATTTCATTTGATGAGTTTCCAGCAATAAAGTTCCAAAATCTGCTTTCACAAAATACCATCTTAAACACAAATTTATCCGTAATGAAATGTGAAATACTACTTAATATTTGCATTTCCAAACAATACCAATTTTTGCTCATCTATGAGACATGGATAGGAACAACATAATCTTTGATGTGGTAGAGATGCAGCAGGAGGCTAAAGCACACTGATACTTTAAAAATCAATTCGGGCTGATCTTAAGCAGTAGTGTCCACTTGAAAAGAAAGATAGCGATGATGCATCAATAGGGGTGTGACTTCAGTGAGGACTTCACTGTTGAATTAAGCTGTCAACAAAAACCTTTGAAAAAAACTCCAAGACTTAAGGTCTGAGCCACAATCACCACAGATTTATTTATTTTTAAACACTAATGCTGCCTGTAAGATTAAGCTTACCCCTAAATGACCTCGGAAAGGAATATATAAAAGTAAATTAAATGGGTAACAAGATTTTCACTGTCATCTCTCCACACAGACAGATGAAAAAGTGTTCGGTAATAGTTCAAAAATCAGAGAACTGACTGCTACCCCACCAGACAGTGAAGGCTTGGGAAGCAATTTCCTTGTCTCTGAGGTGCTTTTGGACAAATGGAGCTATATATCACTCTGTTTCAGGGCCAAATCAAGAGAATCCTGACTTAGCTTCTATTTCTTGAAAAAACAGGTATTAAGAAAATACAGGTCTTGAGTGCATGGAATGGACACTTTCAGGGAAGCCTATTTGAGCCAGGTAAGGATCTGGTTTAACTATGTACTGAAATAGAGAAGAAAAAAAAATATATTGTATTTCATTACTGAAGACAACCAAACAATAACAGATTTTTTTTTAATATATAGGACAATTCTTATTTTAAAAGAAAAAAAGGATAATCAAAATTAGCTTACAAACCTGCAATAGTTGCATAGCAACTTCATAGATAGCCCTAGTAGAATCAGCTGCTTTAAATAGTATCAGATTCAGGAGGGTCACTGTATCACACTGGTAATCCCTAGGAAAAAATTGCAAGTATGAAAAAAGTAAAATTGCATTTGGTTTTCTAAGATTTGAATTTACTGAAGTTTAATTTACAAGGGATATGATAGGGGATGGCAAAACATTTTGAGAAGTTTCTCTAGTAACACATACACACAAACAGCGGTGATCTTTTCTCTCTACAGAAGGAAAACCCACAGTTCTACACGAAAACACACCCTGAAAATGGAAGTTTTAAGGTTTTGAAAAATGCTGTAGTACCTGTTTTGGAACACGCTGGCTATGGCTTTAAAGCAACCAGCTGCTACCCGCTTGGAACCTGTGTAACACCGGTCAACAGCCCAGTACATGAGGTTACTCTGGTCAGGATTGAGTTCCAAGAGCAGCATGACTGCCTCGCAGCCTAGCTGGTGAACCTAGGGAAGAGTAAATGTATATTTAAAAATGTAGAAAGAAGACCAGCTAACAAAATGGCATAAAATAGGAAAATAAATATTTAAGAAACCTGAAACCTTTGGGAACATAAAATCTGTTCCATCCAAAGCCAATGACATAACAGCTTAAAGCAACAGCAGAAAATTCTGTCATACTGTTTAATGCTCAACTTGCACACAGTCATAAATTACTGACACAAATAACTGGAGAGCTCTACTGACATTTTTTTTCCTTCAGTTCCAAGACTAGTTTGAGCTATTTACTATTTTTACATCTTGCACTGAACCCTGCCCTGAAAGCACTAGATACAGAGAAGCATTTAAACACATGCAGGAATTCCACTGGGATACAAGGGATAGACCTGCATGGAGACTTGCACCTTCCCTGGAATCCAAGTGGCCCACAGCAACTGTATTTTTATGTAGTCCTAGCATTATAGGGCAATAGAGGTCCTACCTTTTAAGCTTGCCTTACAGTTTAGATGGAAAGCTTCATCTTCCTAACTCCAAAGGACCCCAAGGAATTCTACAGTTACACAAGAGTTCATGTTCAAAATCTCATCTCCTTTAAATTTGTGGAACACCTGCTTATTACTACAACTTAACATAGTTGATCAGTTTATAAACAATATATAGTGCTTCACCCCTTGTCCTTTTCTCTTCCATTCTGTTTGTCTGTTCTTAGACTGTGATTAGGGACCACCTTCCTCAACAGGGTGAATACACATGAACTACAGTGCAAAACCCTGTGCTACTAGAACAGCTTTGAGCTTAAGCCACTCTAGACCACTCAGGCAAATCTGATTGCAAACTCACCAAAACATACTTTTGAAGGCACTGACAGTTGCAAAGCGATGTGGACATTGCCTGTATTACCTTTTTATCTTGCGAATCCAAAATATTATCCAGCCATTTGTATAAATAGCCATCAGATGAAAGCCCAACATTGTCTGCAACAGGGCCACAACACAGTACAGCAGACATAGCCTTTGGAAAGCAATTGAAAAACCCATTTTAGTAACTCAGATACTCTTACCAAGACCATTAAAATATCAGACAACTGAATTCTAACCCGTTAAGGGCGGAAGACCAAGGGTAATAAAAAAACGTTTAACATTTTACTCAAGAAATTATTCATTCATATTTTTCTCAACTTTCAAATACAAGGAAGGGTCAATACTAAAATGCTGCCTTATTGAAGAGTTAATACACCAGTTTCATTGTTAATGCACATTTAGATTAAAGCCTTTAAGTTAAGCAAATGAGAACTAAAATCACAGGAAGTGAACATTCAGTAGCAATTGTGAGAGATTTCTATAACAAGTAATAAAGCAGAAGAAAAAAAGGCACTAAGTCATGAATGGCAACACGGATGTGAAAACCACAGCTAAAAGGCCCAAATGTCAAATTTGCATCATGCCAACATAACAATCTATTTCCAAAATTCAGAAGTGTTAAAATACCTTTAATGCACAGTATTGGTGTCGGTTTATTCGCATGTTTCTATCGCTGTATCTGTCCAGGGGAGTAAACATGATACTGAAAGGACCTGCCCAATGACTGAACAGCATAAATAGACTGTGGCGTAGACTCTGCTGTGGAAAGACACTTCTTCTCTGGTGTACTGTAAGAAAAGCCCACAGTTATACACACTCCTCTTGTAATTCTTTAAAATAAAGTATGTAACACAGACCCAAATTACGAATATAAAAGGAAAAATCCATGTTAAGACCCACTATATTAACGTCATAGCACCTGGATGTATAGGTTTACTATTGTCCTGTTTAATGCCAGTAAGTGTACAAGAATAAGCTATTTCTCAGTCCACAGTATTCAAATACATAGACAACCAACAAGACTTTGCCAAATAGTACCAAAAAATCTCTCTTAAAACTCATGCTGCTAAAGTTATACTCGAAACTGATGTCACAAATTATTTTAATGAAAGTATGCTGAAAGTTCAGATAAAAAGTGTCTTTTTGTTTAGTTTCCCTTTGGTTAGTTTTGATTTTTTTAAATATACTGCATATTTAATACAGTAATCAGAAGTTACATTTTTACATACCTGGAACATTTTGTATGATATTTGCCACTAAGGCACTAAAATGGCATCGGATATCTTTCAGTGTATCAGAATCCTTTTCATTTTCTGCTTCTAGGAGTTGTCTTGTTAGATCAACATACTCAAGTAAAGTGTTGTTGAGGGAATGTGTTTCATTATCAAGGCCACCACTTGCACTTAAAAATAAAATAAATTTAGAAAATCAAATAGTGTGATAATTGAATACAACATATGAAAACAATCCTTTTTTTTTAATCTTTGAAAAAACCTACACCCTCATCACTGCAAATACTTAATTCAAAGTAATTCCTTCATCCAGCTTCTACTTCAGTGTTAAAATAAAAAACTCCAGTGAAAGCAAACTAATAACCAAACCTAATTATCCAAAGTCACTCATCCTTCTACTAGTTCTTATACTGGGGACAAGTGTTAAAAATAATAATTAAAATCCCTGGACACAAAGTCCCTTCCCCCTCCCCTAGTGAGAACCTTAAAAGATGAGGGAAAGTATGATTTTAATAGCTGGACTCTCAAATATCAGCACGCTGAAAGACATTTCAGCAATGCTTCTGAGGCAACATTCTGAAATATACTGTAGTAGCTTGCTTAAAGATGGAGAATTTCACACTGATTATATTGTTACGGTTGACAAATACATGTTAGACAAGTACCATTGTCTAACAGAGTGGGAGGAGAGGGCTAAACATCTCCTAGTCTACTTGCTCTTACACAATTCCACATGCATAGGAAAAAATTTCCAAGGGACTTGTATAACATATGCCAAAACTTCTTCTTTCAAAGTGTCCCCATACAAGTAGGGTAAACTGAGGGAAGAATCTCAATAACCAAGTTAACATTCTGCATCCTGCAAAAGTCCAACATGAATGAGCAGTAGTCTTCTCTGCACAGGATGTGCTGACTAGCACCAGCACTCTACGTGAGGCAGAAGTCCCTGAATTATCACAGAATAGTTACGATTTGCACAACTGGTGAGATGTTTGAGCACCCACAAACAAGAAGGAACATGACATATTGCCAGTTCCAAGTAATGTCCTGGGGAATAGTAGCATTTTAAATAAAACATAGAATATGGTGACAAAGAAAATGGGAGACAGAGGGATCAGAAAGCCAGCAAAATTCTGAGTTTTATAAGACCATGTCTATTTATTTAGTGGTTTATTTAGACAAAAACTCATTGATGAATTCTGCAAGCTTGTTATACTGAGTAGTAACTATGCCAGTGACAATGCACAAACATCGACAGCTTCTCATCCGTGCTGCCCCTACCTGTGACTAATGACACCAGCATCTGCCAACAGTTCGAATATTCGTACTAGTTGTACTCGTAAAATATCTCGACGCCTGCGCCGTTTCATGTTCTATTCATCAGAGGAAAGACAAAATTAAATGAAGCAGAGGAAAAATTAAGTAGAAAACCAGTGTGGAATACACAAGCATTATAATATCTGTACTACAGCTGGCATCAGTTATCAGAGGTGCCAAACTTTTAAGACAAGTTACCAAAATTGCTAACAATTTTAATAAACCAGACAGTAAACAAATGTTTTCCCTGTTGCAACTCAGAGATATACCAGGTTTGCTATTACACATATTATCCAGATAATGGTTTTTGTCAGTGTCCTGTCTCCCAGTGCAGCATATAAAACAATGAAATGCAAAAGGCAGTCTTCCTACATATTTTGAGGGAGGTGATTCTGTCTCTTGGCTCCACTCTTGTGATACCCTACCTGGAGTACTGCCTTCTGGGGTCCACAAGCACAGGAAGGACATGGGCATATTGGAGTGGGGCCAGAGGAGGGCTGCAAAAGTGATCAGAGGGCTGGAGCACCTCTCTTGTGAAGAGAAGCTGCAAGAGCTAGAGCTGTTCAGCCTGGAGAAGAGAAGGGTCCAGGGAGACCTCATTGTGACCTTTCAGTGCTCAAAAGGGGCTTATAAGAAAGATGGGGACAAACTTTTTAGCATGGCCTGTTGAGATACAACAAGAGGCAATGGTTTTAAGCTAAAAGTGGGTATATTTAGACTAGATATAAAAAAGACACTTTTTATGATGAGGGTGGTGAAACTCTAGAACAGGTTGCCCAGAGAGGTGAGAGATGCCCCATCTGTGGAAACATTCAAGGTCAGGTTGATGGGGTTCTGAGAAACCTGATGTAGCTGAAGATGTTTCTGCTCATTTCAAGGTGGGTGGACTATGTGACCTTTAAAGGTCCCTTACAACCCAAAATATTCTACAGTTCTACAATTTGTATGCCAGCCTGACAACACACTACACTACAGCAACATTTTGAAACAGAAGTGCTGTTCCTTCCCATCATCTGTAATTACAAATTTATTTCTTATAGGAATATTACAGGTACCACAAAAAATACTGAGGAACCATCTCTGGGTTTGCTTTTCTTATTCTATGAATACCTACTGAGAGTTCTAAACCTTGCTGTAAAATAAGCTCTCTACTGGAAAATTTTTCATTAGAGCAGTCAGATGAGTTGACAACCTTTTTCATTAAAAAACAACAACAAACCCCAACAAAATTGGTGGACAGTAAAACTCAATTCTATGTCATAGGTAGCACTAATCCTGGGAATGTCACTGATGATATAACAAAGTAACAACAGTGTAAAACTATGATTAGGTTAAATAAATTACAAGAATGTGGAAAAGGTTACAGTATTTTTTTCATCATTTGAAACAAAATCTCTGATACAGGAATAACAGAGAGCGCACACATGAAGCTCTTCTAATGTAAATATCTCACAATCATTTAAAAAGGCAACATTTCACCTTTTTATCTGTTACATTGACTGTTTTTACATGCAGAAATTAAAGAACATAACTAACATTTCGTCTTTGTGAAAAGACAGTTAAAACTGTACTCAGTATAATGGAAATTATTTAATTACCTCTGGCCTTCTTTCAAGTGCTTCCTTAATTATAGGATGTAATTCTTCTATTAGTTCCCTGAATTAGAATAATTAAAAGAATAAAAACAAACATCAAATTAACATCTCAGCTGAAAGATGCTTCTCAGGAACTAGTGTTACAACGTAAGTTAAAACACCCTCAGGTCTTCCTCTTTACCTGTAGCTTTTAAAAGAGAAGTTTCCTAGAAAGGTATTTTCCTAATTTAAAGCAGATTATTAAATGAATGTCTGAACAATTATGCCTAAATTTGCATTCTCCAAGTATCGTGTCATATTTCTGTCACAGATGATTTTCATTTATTTTCATATTAAGGGTTTAACAAGGCCATATGGTGTAAACAGATATCATTAGGAGGGAAAAAAAGATGTTGGCAGCTTATCATACAATGCTCTTTCAGCTATTATGATGCATTTAGCTGTTAATATTGTTTCTTTAAGTCCACTAACAATACACTGACAGAAGTCAGACCAGTCTCTTTGAAAACTGAAACAGATTTTGACACTGTGCTTACATTCCCCTCTTGTTCTGAAGCTCCACAGTCTTTATCACTACTCAGTTCCTTCTGCCAAACCAAGACTCTCTTACAGCTTCAAAAAGGAGGCAGGGAAAGGAGATCAGTAGTATGGAACTGTGCAGACAAAATACTAAGGTAAACATGTTTTGGGTTTACTTTTATTTGTTAACATAGTAACTGCTGCCTCCAGAGTTGGAGTGTCTACTTCCTGTGGTGCTGTAGTTGAGATATTTCAAAAGCATAAATCAAGTCAAAATTTTTGTGGTAAATGACTGACTCCTCTGATACCTCATGCAAAGCTTCTCCTTCAGAGAATGGGTCCAGGTGATCAGAATGCTGCACAAACTTNAACTGCTGCCTCCAGAGCTGGAGTGGACACATTTTTCTACTTCCTGTGGTGCTGTAGTTGAGATATTTCAAAAGCATAAATCAAGTCAAAATTTTTGTGGTAAATGACTGACTCCTCTGATACCTCATGCAAAGCTTCTCCTTCAGAGAATGGGGCCAGGTGATCAGAATGCTGCACAAACTTTTGTGGTGTACTCAGTTACAAGAAAATTAAGCACGATTAGATATTTTTTTGTATTTTCTTTCAAACACAGAAAACACAAAAAATAATTTGGAAGAAACTTTTTTGAGCTGAAATACAGTAAAGGGTCAGTTTACAATGGACTAGAAGAGTTCTTATGATTGGTTGCACAAAACAAAAATAATATGCTAATAAATTTAAGTGAATTGCATATACATATAATCTACAATGGAAAAAGTTCCTGAGTAAACATAGCAAGTGGGGAAGAACAGTGCCTAAAACTACAAAAGCTAAACACCAGATCAGTGCAGAGCAGCAACGGTGAAGGGTGGGCTACAGCTAGCATCTGGTGTGAGTACATGCACTGGACAAAGAAAAAAGCTGGTCATCAGAAACAAAACACATTCTGAATACAGAAATTATAAAACTGATGAGGATCAGATCTTTTTTTTTAACTTGCTGAGTGAGTTGCTTCTAATTTAGAAATCGAGGATTTCTGGTAAAATTATCTCTGAAAGCATTTTCTAGAATTTAGAGCTGTTATGCAGATCTTCAGGATCATGGCACAAAGTGTTCCTTTACTCCTGGTAGCAGAGTAAAGTCAGATATTATATAAAATTATAAGATTATTAAGGGATATAAATGAGAATACGCCACCTGAGGACTTGGCATTACAGTTTCAATATTGGCTTTTTAGCTGAGATAATATGGGATACAAGTGACTGGACAGAAGCAGCATCTCATTCAAAACCAACAGTATTAGCAGTCCCTGGCTCCTTCTGCAGAAGCAGAGTTGGTTGCTATGCATGGTACAACTTTATAATTCTCATTATAAGAGATTGCCTGCTGTCAGAGAACATCTGATGGCCTTCCCTGGAGGTTTTCTTCCCCTCAGATGTTCTCACTCTTCATTCATCCTCATAAAGAGCAATTGGCAATACCAATAAGGACAGTTTATCAACTCTCACAAACTTGATTTCAAATGTTATTAGTTCACACAATCTGTTCTTTCAGATAAGGGCAGCTTTCAATACCAATAAGCTATTTATTCTTTCTACTAACTTCTTTTTCTTTATGCAGGCATGACCTCTACACAGAATTCTTACAACCTCTAACCATCTCCATCATGCCTCTAAATGCTAGAAAAGACAATGACAATCAGTTGTCACAGCTTTTTAATAAATTCTTAAAAGAAAAAAAAAGAAAAAAAGAGCTCCAATTCCCCAGCTTTGTAAACAATTAGCATAAAAACAGATGAAACACTACAGTTACCTAAAAGCTCCTGGGTTGGTCCTGCCAAGTCCCAGGACAAGGGATTCTGTAATTTCCATGCTCTCAGAGCGCATCATTGGAACTATGTGCTTAAACAGGGAGGAAGGGGATGGAATGCCAATAATCTAAAAAGAAAACCAGAATAAAACACAATGAAGTAGTTACCACAAGGTGGCGACATGAAAACATCTGCTGTAATTTCACAGTCTTCTCCCACTGGACCAGTGACTCAAAACGATAAAAGTGAAATTTATCTTAGACATGGAAAAGATTTTCTGAAATAGTAATATTAGTAATAATAATAGTAGCATTAACTACTTCTTGCATTACTGAATTTTCATAGTCAGACGACATGACATACAGATATTATGCATGTTTAGTGTATCTGCCCTCCTTAGGGAAAAAGCACATTTCTGGTGTCCAACTCCTTAGACTCCCAAGTGGTTCTCAAAGAGAACAAAGCTTTCAGTCTACAGCTTCTCAGACTTAGGGAAAGTATCTTGGTAACAAACAGGTGGAATGGCCTGCTTCTGCCAAAAATCTGCTGCATAGTCCATGAATTATCTTCATGTCTACTGTAACTTTTACAGAAAACCAAAAGAAGATGAACAAAAAGAAGCAAAGAAGAGGGTGGAAAAAATCTGCAGATGATATGAAGCAAGGCAGACAGAAAACTGTCCGTGACTTTGAAAATACAACAAGACACATCATGCCTGAGTAGGTCCCTGTTTCAGCTATTGAAGTGAGAGGCTATTTGCTCAGAACTGCAGAAGTCTAATGACAGCAAAACCACCCCTTTAACAGCGAACAAAACATTTCCTTATTACTGCTAGATAAGACTTTGAGACTGGGTAAATGTTTTCATTACATGCTAGATTTGCCTTAAAAACATACGCAGTACAGACTGGGAAAAGCGAACTAAAACACTATTCTAAACAAATGAAAAACAAATGCATCCTAAAAATATTTTCAGACAAATTATATCAGTTTCTAATCATGACAGTTACAATAGCCTTTGGTGTTTCTATTTCCAATAACATGTAGAAATATGTACAATAAGCATTAGAAGAACCTACTCTTGAATCAATGCTATAACCACTGTCAGGGGTAGACGCCAGCGTCTCAGGAGGGGAACATCTCACAGAGCCTGTGGAAGTGGAGGAGTTTGAAGAAGATGCTGCACTGCAGCAAAGAATCAGGTAGTTTCTCCAGAGCCCAATATAGGAGTCACTGCTTGTAGTAGTATTTACTTTCTTTGCATTGATAGGGCTGCTATTAAAAAAAGAAAGAGAAGAGCTCAGTAGAGTAAATGAAGATTACCACATTTTACTTCAGTTTTCTACTGAATTTATTTTTCAATTATGCATATGCCATTGCTTCCCAAGTTGTTAACATGGTAAACTCTGAATAAGTTATTCAGAGCAGACTTGTACATCAATAATGCATGGTCTTATATTCAAATCTGTTGAACTACAACATGGGCAAAGGCATTAATTAATTTATCTTTACAGCACATGACCTTTATATCCAGATAAATCTGCTTTAATTTTTGGTTATATAAAGCTGAATTAAATCCACAGACAATATCAACAGTTTGTATGTTACCTCATTGAAACAATAATGACACTACAATGATGATAAATCTTTGAAGAATACTCAATATAATATATTGTATTTACTTTAGAAATCAACTTACTTGATATCCACTTGTGGAGACAGCAGCTGAAGTCTTGTATAAGCAAACGTCCAAGCATAGCTTACAGCTGTTGGGCAGTGTTTTGGAAGATTTTCCTGCTTCATGAAACTTGAGAGGCTTATAATCCATGGATCTTGGCCTTGAGTCACATGTGCAAATATCCAAATATGTGAGGGACTGACCACATCAAATTGGTGGCTGATTGGGGAGGAATTCCAGTCAGCTAGAGTTTGTAAATCTATTGAACTGGGACAGTACAGTAAAGTAGTCTGTGTGCATAAAAAAGACAATGAGGCAATATTTAATATCCACGTATATTAAGTAACAATCTCTTCACTGTTAATTATCTAATAAAGTATCAGTGTTGAAACCACATCTGGAACAGATAAAAAAGTAATTTATGGGGTTTTTTACAGAATTTCTTAATGTGAACAGCTATAGAAACATGTTGTTTGAGAACAAACTGGTATTAGGAAATAGCAAATCCTAGAAAAAGGCCCTTTCATGCATAATGATTTAATTCTTCCAAGAGATTTGTACTCTAAAAGCCTTACTACTGAATTCCAACTTGTTTCCTAATCCTAAAATCAGGGGTTTCCTTGATACTTAGGAGTTTTCGATAAATACATAATTATGGAATTCAGTTGTTATTCACTGACAGTTATTACAGCTTTCATCATAGATAAAGGGCACATTGACTGTTATGACACTATATCACTGCAGAAAAAAGCAGTGCTCTTTGCTTTTACATAATTGCGGTCTAGGAGCAAGATGAGAAAAAACAGATGAAGACACAGCTGTCAGTGTTTATACGGTGGTGATGACGACACACTATCCGTCAGAAAGTTTACAATGGTGGTGTCAACCTCACAACATTCCTCAAGATTTTTGCCTTTTTCTCTTTGTGGTGATAAATTGCTCATAAAATTAGCATGAACGTAGCGACACTGTAATTTAAAATATATACTGTTTGGAATAGTTTTTCGAATAAACTCATCTTACATGCAACATTCCGTAAAAACTGTCCTACCTGGTCAGCCCCCGTGAGATGTATGAAACTCTCCAGGATAGTAGCACTTAGTCTGTCCATTACATCTATAGCCAACTCATCATCGCTCTACAAAACACAAGGCAAACCAAGCTCAAAGAATATCAAAATGAAAGCAGTTTCACCAGGCAGTCATAAGAATGGGTCATCACCTCCTACCTTTGAGATTTCTAGAAGTGTGAACAAAGCCCTTATTTCTCTGAGAACGCTGACAGCCAATCGCCTGGTGGCAGGCCTTGTGCTGCAAAGGATGACCAAAGCAAAGCCTTCCACCACATGAAATACGCTGGAATAAAGGGTCCTCTCCAGGGGAAGGGTATGGGCAGCCCCATTGGATACACCACGCTAAGAAAAACATCACAGAAGTTAAGCAAATGAAAGAAAAATAAACACAACTAAGATACAGTTCCATCATTGGCGATGGCAGATTTAATCATAAAATATTTAGATTTTTGGCTACTAGTCAAATTTTGTATTATGAGAATGACATAATATTAGTCACTTCATTTTTTATTACATCTCTGAATTTAGTCCAAACAAATACCACAAGAACATCTTTATTTCACTTTCTCACAAGATGATTCAATGAGAGCACAATTTAAAAAACCTCAAGCAATACTCTAATGTAAAAGATTATAATATTAAATTATTTGAACTGTTTCTACTGGCTAGTAAAAAATGGTGGATTTAGTTCTACTGTTTAATAACTCCTGCATATTTCCAGTTACACATGATGACCTACAATCTAAGCAAAATGTGGTCATGAATTAGTGTTTAGGTAATACTTAATAATTTGAGACTAATTTTGTTTTGATAAAAATGTTAATTTAAAATAAGAGATCTGAAAGTCCTCAAGCCCTGTAAGAAGTTTAGCTGAATTTTTATTACTTAATGAAACCAGTAAAGCCCACTACTAAGTTTGTATGTAGATTCAAACTATGTTTTAACGTCAAAGGACCTTATATAGATATACCTGAGAATCTTGGGTTTTATTGTGCATTTGGGCTGCTTGTTTCCACTGATTTATGAGCTGCACTAACATTTTTACTGCATTGTCAAGAAGCGTTGGGTGGATGTCAGTCACTTCACGCACAATAAAATATACAAATCCTGAAAGAACATCTTCCCGCCAATCTGGAAAATCAAGCATTAATGCTTGGAGTGTATTGAAAGCCAAGGCACGAAGTTCTTCATCCATATGAATTGTGAGCCTGTTTAGAAAAAATATTGGTATCATCACCCTAGATAGGCATACTCTTAACCAGCCTTTATCATTTCAAGTTTGGTGTTTATTCTTCTTTCTTTACTGTACAGTGTAGAACAGTTCCACAGAGATGCACCTTCTGCACTGAATAAACCTGAAACTGGCTAGTAACAGAAGGCACTTCTACTACAGCAAAATGATGCAAGGTTTCACAAAACTTTGTACAAATAAACTATTTTCAAGAGAGATCGTCAAGTCGTTAACAAAGGTACATCTCTGCATGCGTCTGAACAACCACCTTAGAGTTCAGCAGACCAGCACCCTGTGATGTATAGGCTATTTTCTTCAAATTAAAATTGAAAATAACACATTGTTTTTGCAGTTAAAGATTTACTTTGGATATGAGAAAAAATTTACAAAAAAATCCTCTGCATAGGCTTAAAAATATGTCTAAGCCTGCTATGGTAGAACACACTTATCCTGGTATTATACTATTACTTCATACTTTCATGTCTTTTATACAATTTTTAACACTGAAGAAAGAGTGCTAGAAAAACCTTATTCTCTTAAGCTATTACTAACTTCTTATATATTTAACTTAACACATTATATGAAAATGAATTTATAATTTCAAAGCTATAAACTGTTCTGTCTTTCTGTGCCAAGACCATTCTTACATTAAAAATTTTTAAAAAGTCTGTCTCAACTATTTATCAGGACTGATAAGGTACATTCAATTTAAACTGAGATAAGAGATGGAAGAATATGGGTAGTGTTGGATCAAAAAAAATGGAAAAACAAAGCAGGATCAGTAGACAAAAATAATAGAGTTTCCCCCAAGAGCCTGTCTCAAATTTTGGTACTGTCAAACAAAAATGACTTTATGAAAATTTATAGTATTCACAACAGAAAGAAAAGGAAAGGAGAAAAAGTATCATAGCAATAACAAAAAGATAAAACAAGTTCAAAAAAACAAAGCAACACAAATAAATTCCTACTTCTCAAAATACTCTCTCTAAAAATAAGTGCAAGGTCTTATAAATTTACCTCCTGCTACCATGGCCAGAAAAGCCTGACCAGCTGCAGAAGGTTGGCAGGAGCAGCACACAGAAGGTTGCACGCAGCGACTCACACTGCAGAGTGAGTGCACTGACAAATGTGCACACGCAGCATTTAAAAACGAACATCCACTAAGAGCAGAATTCCATTTCTCTTACCTTGCAAGCAATTCAATGAGGTCAGTCCTACTCATGCCATCTGGAATCAGTCTTGGGATAGCAGCAATGCAAGTTCTGAACAAATCTATCTTAGGTTTCCTCTCACCCCTACAAAAACAGTTTATAACCAACAAAGAAACAGGAAAATCTACTTCAGTACACCAGACATGTATTTCTGATTTCATGCCAAAACTAATAGGTAACAAACATTTTATATCAATAATTAATGAAACTGACATTCACTTAATAGTCAAGTAAAAAACCCACAACTGTAACACATTAATGATGGCATCTGCAACATTAGAGCATAAAAATAATGTGATGCTACTGTGACAGCAAAAATGCTGCAATTCAGTACATACGTAATCATGTCTTCTGGTTCTTTATTGGACATCTGCACACTAGTCATGCACATAGGCCTTCCAACTTCTTTGTCCAAATGCCTAAGAATGCTATCCAGTGCTTTTCTGACTTGAGGATAGTAGATGGACATTCCTGAAAAGTCAAAGAGTTCCATCACCTTTTTTCATATTTTTATTAAAATATCTGCCACTTACTCAGCTTAGGACAAATTTCTTATTGCACAGATGACACGAAATACGTACTTTAAGTGTCAAAACAAATGGATGTATATATGAAATACATATCTATAAATATATAAATATGAGATATTATACAAAAGTAGAAGTTTCCTTCAGAAAAAACATAAGCAATCAAGTAACCGTTAGTTGCTTCTTTATTTTCTCAATTTTAAGCTTTTTAGTTCTAGTTTAAATTTAGGATGTTGAAACAGTCCTTTAGAGATGACTACCTCATTCACAGATGATCAACCGAGCACAGGGATCAAGACCGTCTTACTCCACTCAGCTGTGAGACTTTTGGGACATTTTAGAGTGACATCAAGGGAAAAAAACTTGCCATGCTATTTACCACACTAACTGCACTCAGACTTCTTTGTGCTTATTTGGCAAGGCAAAACACTTCAAGAAAAGACATGGATTTGGTCTGAGACACCAGAGGGTCAGTACTGCCTAGCAGCCCTCTCCAACAAATCAAAGCAATTCTTGCTAACAATTAAAATGAATACATAAATAAAATTACACAAATGTACTGCTTGAGAATAATTAAGAATATATGCATACATATTGAAATGCCAACTTACAAAATAATACAACATACCTATAACTTTTGCTTCCTCATCTGTCAGCGTTTTGTTAAGAAAAATTTTCTTCACACGTAGAGTATTCCCTGAAGGAAGAACAACTCCTGTTGTTGGCATTGGTGGTTCACCATCTTTTTGCTGCAAGCTATCTGCTATGACAAGGAAGACTCTGAGGCCAATATTCATCCTCTTCAAGAGCAAAAACGAGACAAAAAAAGGAAAGAGAAAACATAAGAAGTTACAATATTGAAGTAACACAGAGACAAAATACAAATTGCGTTTTTCCTCTCTTTTAAACAGACAGCAGTACAGTTCCAGTAGGACAGACTTATTTAAATGTTATATATTAGGGTAATGAAAGTAACAAGAATCAAGTTTAAGCTTTCTGTGCTGCTCTACACTCTCATTCAAGTGAACTGGCTTGGCCCAGGCTAAGATAGAGAATATTTTATAGTACTGAGCACTAAAGGACTTGATATGAACCTCTAGAGCAACACACTGAAGACAGACATTGCTTAAACATCCCATCTGTTAGACCAGGTCTTGAAGAGTTAGGTATGATTTTACTGAAAAAATGCTTTACAGTTACACTGCAACAAAAAAAAATACTTCCTGAAATTATTGTTGAAATGAGTCTTAACTGTAGAATGGCTGCTGGCTTGCTCACCCAAAATCAAACTGCAGCTGTGCACAACTACAATTACTTCTTTAGCATTAGCACAACACAGAATACTCTATCAGATACTCATTAATCTGCTTTTAACCTGGCTCAAACATAGTTAACCACTTCCCTCCCAAAAAATCCCCCAATGTCCTGTTCTCATGGCATGCAAGTAACGAGCTTTTATTACCTCTGGATTAATAGTGAAGGTTTTAGGTGATTTTCCAACACTAAGAAGATCAAATATTATTTCTTTCATTGCAAAATCCAAACGTTCCTATAAA
This sequence comes from Oriolus oriolus, assembly GCA_013400235.1. Taxonomy (NCBI): domain Eukaryota; kingdom Metazoa; phylum Chordata; class Aves; order Passeriformes; family Corvidae; genus Oriolus; species Oriolus oriolus. Next base: position 131,686 of record VXBT01000563.1, read on the forward strand.
GGAAAATAGATTAGTATGATCATCTCTTTTGTGTTAGTATGCATAATTTCTTGGCTCTGCACAGGTACTGGGTATCATGTCTTAAAAGTTAAAAAAAAAAAAGTTTAGAAAATAATCCTTTTTCTCTCTTTATTCTTATGACTTAATTCTTTTTTTAATCTAGTACAACTCAACACAGCTCATCCCCATTTCTCCTGAAAAAATTCCCAGACAATTCATCTCAGATCAAACACATTTCTACAAGTAAGATGAGCTTTTACAGAAAACTAAAAATTAGGGATAAAGAGAAGCTCTAAGGAATAAAAAAATATTACACCATAAATACAAAAAAAATATGAACAGTGATGAGTTGTATATTCTGCCTCATCCCTGCATGACCAAAAGCAAATAGTTTCTGAACCTGAAGCACAGACAAGCTATTTCTAAGATAGAAAAAGATGTCTATGAGGTTAAAGATTAATGAGAGTTCATCTTGTGAGACCGTATCTTGCATTTTGATGTTAGGACAAGAGAAGCGCCTAAAATAATATAAACCATAATGCAATGCCAACTATACACTACTGCATTCATTGCATACTATTCCTGTCCATAGAGGCCAGTCTCCAGGCTTAATATAAGTAGGTAATACTGTTCTAATGCTTTGTCCCTCATGAAAGTATCATAATGGATATAGTAATTATATTAGTGTACTATATAAATATATATATATATACACACACAGCTCCCAACAGTGCAATACAAACGTAAATACTAATCATCATAATGTTCTTACACAACAGTTTTTGAAGCTTAAGAAGAAATAGTTTTGCCACTGCTAGAAAGAGAAAGAGTTCTTTCATTTGTTACACATATTTGGGGAAATTCTACTCAAGATGTGAGACCATTAATTCAGTGCAAATATTTCAAAAACTAACCTTAAATTTACATTTCTTCCAAATAATGTTCACCCTATTATAGCTCTACCTAGATGTGCTCTTACCTGAGCAATGAACTGAATAATCTTCACAAATATATTCAGAGGTGTGTCTCGTGGGACCACACTACGCGATCCTTTGGGGAAAAGTGCTGATACAATGCTCATGAGACGGCTACAAGAATTTAGAAACAAAAAGAAATAAAAAGTCCTTTTAAAAATAGCTCCTTATAACAGCACAGATGTTACAGTTCAAATCTGGAAGTGTGTGCATGTGTGGCTACTATGAAATAACACAGAAGCCTATGACAGGTAGGACCACGTACAGGAAGTACAGCTCCAACTCTCACAGGCAACAGGATCATGAACTCTGAAACTATGAACTGAAAAATATCCTGTTTTAAACCAGTTACTAATAGTCAGGAGGAGGGGCAAAATCTGAATGACTATTCCAAATTCTCGTTTTACACAACTATGAAGAAAACCTTTTCATTTCCAGCCCATACTTAGTGATGGACACTTCATACCTGACTTGTTCTGGCACCATTAGTGCCTTTCAACTTCAATAAATTTCCTGCTTATCTCTCTGCCCTCTTCTATCCCTGCAAAGACAATTCTAGACTCTATTGCATCTTTCCATCATAATACTCAAGGGCTTTTGGTTTTCTCTATTAAGACAAAATGTTTGATCCCCTGTTTACTTGACTAAACCATCCCTGAGCTGGCTTCAAGATCTCTGCTGCTATCACTAGGCAGGAATAACATCTCCAGCAATCAGTAGTTTAAAATACCTCGCATAATGGACTTACCTTTGAGTTACAGTGTTGCTTTCACATTTAATTCTAATAACATAAACCCACAATAACCTATACAAAGATTCCAGTGCAACTCGGGACATTTTGGGATCTTTATTCTGTAAAATAAATTTAAAAATACAGTTACTGTTACCTGTGAGAAACCGACAAAATTCTATTATGTTTATTTACTTTTGAAAATAATTTTTTTAACAATGAAAGCAGATGGGTTTAATACTGACTACAAGTTTTTGATATTTTTTCATAAAAACAAGCCTGTATTGCATATTTCCAATACTCCCTAAATTTTGAACTAGTAGTTCCAGCTCATTTTACACATCTCTAACTTTGAGGGCAGAGCAGTAACTAAAAAGGAGATATTCCTCTTGAGATGAACACACCAAGAATATATTACTTTCAAGAACTTTTCTCAGAAAGCCATTGGTAACAAACACCTACTTCATAGCAAACTAATTTATAGTTTGTCTAAAACAGTGGAGTAGCTACTTTGGATCAGGCACAAGGTCTCATTCCATCACTCAGTCTGTGACAGCAAACAGCAGCAGGTGCAGAAGAAAAGAATGCAAAACAGGGCAGGCACACAAGGATGCTTCTCCGGGTGTGGCTTCACACAATGTAGACACTTCCTGCAGGCTGTATTAGTGTTTACCCACTTTCAATGAGTTTTTATTGTAACAATTATGCTACCTTTTCTTGAATTAATATAAAATCTTGCAGCACAATTCAGTTTAAATTACGTACTGTATGCAAAATAATTTTTGTCTTAAAGCTGCTACTACAAGTTTTTCTTTGCTCCGCTGAGCTCTTAAACTGTGCAAAACAGTAAGAAACTAACATTCTTTGCACCAATTCCAGAAACCTCCTTTCCAAATAGGGAGTCTTGGAATACTTACAATCTATAAGTGTCCAGAAAGATTCCTGGACTTGGCCATAAATATAAACTTCTGAATATAACAAATGATTCCCAGTTGTCAACTTTTTAGGCATTATCCCAATTCAAACTAACAAACCCAAACAAAACCAACAAAAAACCAACAAAAGAATCCCAAAACCACACCTTCTCCACCTCCAGTGAAGTCTCTTTGTTTCAAGATGTATCTATATGATGACCTGAACATAATTAATTTCATATTTTGTGCCACAAGCCAGTGACTCAGAATAGCAGATGACTTAGTCCTTCCAGGACAAATGGAGTGCAAACTCGCAAAGGGTGTAAGTGGAACTACAACCATACTGCTCAAAAAGAGATGGTCTCATTCATGGTTCTCTCCTCCACAGCCTCAATGCTCCCCCTGCATTAATTCTAGCAGTAAGAAAGTCCAACTTGCACCAGTAAGTAATTTCATCAAAGTAATCAAAGTAGTTTCATGTCCATGTCTGTGCAAAAGGCTGTATACACAAAGGAGAGTAATTCTGGTGGCTTTAACACTGGTGGGTCCAGACAACTGGTTTTGGCAGCATCTTATTTTAAGAAAGGCTAAAAGCCTATCACAGAATCACAGAAGCAGAAGTGGTATTTCAAAGTAGTACAGAAAAGTAACATACATGACTGACTACCAGAATATTAGAGGGAATAACTTAACCCAGTTTACCTTGGTGATAATGCTGTTCTACCCTCCCTTCACACTCATCAATGTGCGCTGCCATCACCTCTGAATTAGCACCTGTAACTAGGCAGTGGGTGAATTTAGGAAAGTGAGCTGGACAAAATCTATCCAGTAAGAAGTTACACATGTCTCTGATTACTATTCACACTCATAACTGTCCCACTGTTCAGTTAATTTACCTGCAGTGCTACTTTGAGGAAGAAGCAAACCTAACTGTACCAGAGGGTGAGGCTGTGATAGCTTTGATTCTAATCAGCTTAAACAGCAAAAAACCCACAATATTATTACTCATTGTATTTAATTTACAGGCCAGCAATTATTGATTGTCAAAGTACGCTGGGGAATTCATTGGTACATGTGTTATAAACGTCTATCTGAAATGCATCGGGAACTGAGTAATGCTCCAATTTTCTTATTTCTGATATTCTACAAGAGAGCTTAATTTACAGGCCCAGAAGTAAAGAAAAAAAATATTGTTGGCTTTCAATCATCTAACAAAAAAATGGTAAAGGTAGTAGATATTTTAATAATAATATAGCAGATATTTTAATAATGTGTAAACAACATCTGTTAGCAGGTGTATCATCCAAGAGAGCTACTTCTGAGTAGTTATGACAAAGTTGCTTCTTACAAAGAATAAAAAGGAGCATATAAAGAGGCATTCACCTTTTAAAAAGAGTTACAAAGTAAATCCTGCAGTACCTTTATTATTTTAAGCATTGAAAATTTTCATTATCACTTCCTATAATGAAGAACTAAACAAATATCCTAGAAGAAAATTGCTTTGGGGGTCTGAATTATAGCACACTTCATGTACACCTGGCGTTAACATGTCTGTATTTCTTTCTTCTTAGACATTAGAGCAACTAGAATAAGCAACAGGTGGCTATGTAATTCAACAACCTGGCTGAATTTTAGGTTTTTTTAGATGATGTCTGTCAGATTTTCAAGTACTCTATATGGGTTTTTTTAAAACATAGTTTTGTTTAAAAAGCTAAAACTTTTAACATAAATTATGGTATCAGCAGACTATGAAAAAAATTGTCAAGAACAGTATCTGTTACAAAACCAAAAACGTAAGAGCAAATCACGGTGGTTTTACATGACACATTAAATGAGTCAATGAAACAAATCTCAATGATGGCAAGAAACAAAATAGCATTTTTTCCATGTTAGTCAAATGTAGTCACTTACTGAAGAAAGTACTTTTTAATACTGATGTTAAACTTTTCTTCTGTTCTGAACTAAAACAATTTCTACTTTTTAAAACCTGCAAAACCAACAGTGTAAAAGTCTTTCAAGTTAGTGCACTGCAAGTTGTTACAGTAAATCAGTTTCACATTTTTTTAATTGTGAAAATGTTTTCAGTTTGCTCACATGCAAGACACTTTTTGAAATGAAGTAACAGAAAAACCCATACATCTGAATAGTTACTTTTTTCCAGTGGAAACATGCACTGCTGTTCAGGAAAACCAGCTGTGATATTGATAATCAATCTTACAAAGCCACATTTTTACCCCCAAGGAAAAATTGGTATTAGACAATTTTTTTGATCTTTCTCCTTTACTCCCTGGCAAGAGAAAAAGATCTTTGAAACATTAGCTATTCTTAGTCCTGCTGCTTCTTAACAGTACTAACAGCAATTTTACAAAGAAAAGAAAGCACAAAATACAACAAATAACATAAACCAAAACAAAAGTATTTACATGAGACAAAGCAACATTTCACTGAGTTACAACAACATATTAACTCACCTGCAGTGTTTCTATTTGTTTTCTGATACTGTTGTTAGATGGCATCTAAATAAAGCAATGTGAGACAGCAAAACATAACAAACATGAGAATGGAAGGCACATGCATGTTAGATGAAAAAAAGCACAAAACCAACAGATAGCTGTCTAGCAAGGACTCTATTCAGTAGAAAGAAAGGGTTTGCTACAGTGGCAGGAAATGTTCCTTCAGCTTTCAAGGTTTTGTGGTAACAGACACTATGGGTAAACTATGAAAAAAAATACTCTCTTTCCAGCCAACAGCGGTGCAGAATGACAGTCACTGTTCTCTCCCATTTCTGCAGCTTTTTACAAAGCTCCCTCCCTCTCTCCAAAAGAGGTAGTAAAGATACCACAACAACTCAGATTCATCCAAGAATTTATCAACTTTCTGACAGATTTGCTAGAATTGGTCTCTCTAAATACTAGTCAAAAAAAGTAAGCAAAGTGTCTCACCATACTGACCCAGTGTTACCGTCTGCTGAACAAATTCAGAATCTTGCCTACACTACAGTGTGTAAAAAATGCCTGCTGGGCTCAGTGCTGAAGCAGCATCCCAACAGCTTTGTAGGACAAAGCCAGCTATACATATAGGAAAAAAACCCCCACCTCTTTAGTACTCTCCTGGTCTAAACTGACTGTTACAACTCACTGCTGTGCTATTTGCACTGGTGCAGACCACTAGGTTTCCTCCTTTCAGCAAGGCTAGGATGTTCTCCCCACATACTAAGCCTGCTTTGAGGATAATTAAAGGCAATGTGCACTGAAACCCAGCACAGAGAGTTCACAAAGGCCATAAATACTGCCAGGTTTAGGATTCAGAGCACTCTCAGGAGCATTATCAAATTTACCGTAGCACCAGAAAGTAAGGCAAGGTATGAACAAACTGCATCAGGTACTACGGGGCAACTGCAAAGGTGTGAGCTTTCACACCACAGCAAATGGGAAATGGTTTATTTCAGCCACCAAAGTGTGACGAGGTGTTCATGGCTAAGTAAGAGTTTGCACTGGGCAATCACCAGGGGAAAAAAGAGCACCATGAATCCATGACCTACGTTACCTCTTGGAGACTTGCTAGCATGCTTGTACTCTTCACAGAATATCCCTATGACAGACTCTAAGTGTTATCATTATTTCAATTCCTAATTTTTTAATTTCAACAAATACATTAGGGGTAGATGAATCCTGTTAGTGCTCTAAGTATCTCCTAGTAACTTTCAAAATTACTTTATTAATTACAAAGACTCTAGAGGCAATGGATTCAGAATTTCTTATTTCATTTTACATATTTAAATAACTGCAAATAAAATAATTTTAGTCATTAGAAAATCAGGAAATAAAATGGGGAAGGGGAAATCTAAAAGACTAAACTGCTGTGAAATTCAGATTTATAAATTAATGAGATTACTTATTACAGAGTGCATGCATTTAATTAGCTTCAGAAACAAAGGAACACATTAATTCATAAGACACATGAGGACAGTGGGGGTGTATTTTTCAAGATTAAGCTCAATAAAGTTTCTGAACAAGCTAGGCACCCAAAAAACTTGATAGTATTTGGTGTGCCAAATTAAACCAAGCCATAAAATATCCTAAACAACTCACTGATGGCATAACATCATAACACTGCAAATTCTGAATTGCAGAAATTCGTATGTGGAATTTCTGCTGAATAGAGCCTTACAGTAAATGTGTTAAGCTGTTAGTGGTTAACAAAACTAAGTAAAATATAAAATGCATGCTCAGCAACTACCAGTTGAACTCACTGGCATTTACAGTTTTAATACATCCATTATCAGTAATGGACATTATGCCAGAAAAAGGCAACTCCTAGATTGTAAGGAGTTTTTTTAAAAGCTTTAAAAACAAAAGCACAAGCAGCCTCCATAAGCGAAATAAACCACAAAACAAAAATCAAGGCAAATATTGCAAAAGAACTGCAATAATGTTAGATGAAAAATATACAGAACCCAACAAGCAACAGAAAGGTGTGAAAGATGTTGTAAGAACAAAATGACCCTTGAAAACAATCCAAGCAGCTAAACCATTTTCCTTTCGACTTCATGCTGGTTTACGTATTTTACGAATAAGCTTCAGAACTGTCACTCATACCTAACCAGAATCAATGGTGTGAAGGAGGATCAAAGAATTTATTAACATTTTCAAAATCAATACATTAGGCAAAATCATGAATTATGTTAATCATAATCAAGGAAAGAACATGTACAACAACTAATGCTACAAGAAAGTCGCTAATTTGTAAGTATCTTGATGTCTTTATCAACCAATTGATGTTTACAATGATATCAACATAGGTCACAAGTTAAAGGGACACTGTAATTGTTTTTTTGAAATATGTATCACAGGCTGTAGATATAACATCTTTTCTGGTCTCACAGTTCATTTTCTATTCCTTCAATAAGTGAATAAGAGATAGAAATTTTGTACTTCCTATACATTCTACTTAGAAGAGCAGACAAGTCACTTACTTTCTCACATATAATTTGCACAAAAAGAATTACAGTTTGTATTTTCTCTGGCATGAATAGCCCTTATTAGCAGACACTTCTGCGGATTTTACTCAATAAAAATGGTAATCCCCAAGGGGAACAAACTTATTTCCAACATGACATAGCATCACAAAAACTTACTACTAAGTTTAATACAGATACTTGAAACATTTAATTTCTTTTTAGAAAAATATTTCAGTGTCCTTTTAAACAGCCAAATATTACTCATTGTTTATTTGGCACAAGAATGCTGAGAACATACTGGAATAAATGCTAGTGATTTGCAACAGTTCCTTAATTAAAAAGGATTCTTACCTTTAGATGTGACAAACAGTTCTGCAGGAAAACGTGCCAGTTATTTAAAAAAAACTGTTTCTGACTGACACACAACAGGCAGGTGATCAATGGATACAAAGCCTATGAGTAGGGGGGAAAAAGAATCGATCAAATTGCTCTTTGCAGACCTCCTAAGTGTTGTACATTGAGAATGAGACACACAGGTGGTGGTTGCCTCTCACTCTCACAGTTTTGGCACTGCATGGCAGGCTCTCCCCTGCACTGGGACACTCGTGCCAGGCACAGTGCCCTGCGTAAGCTCCTGGGTGCTGTAAGAGCTCAAGGTGTCACCAAGGTGAAGCTCATCTCCCAGCAAGGCCTGATCTCCAACAAGGACTGAGAGCAGTCTGACCCTTCATACAATATTCATGCTTTCCCTGCAACCACAAGACTCAATTCATGTAGTCCTACATGCTGGGCAGGTGAACTGCCTCCAAGAATATTCAGGAAAAACACAAACTCAGTAAAAACTGGGGCAGACTTTAAGTTGCCAGAAATGCTACTTCTACTCAAGATCTAATTTTAGTGAGGAATGAACCACAATATAATTTAATTTAAATAAATCTGTGAATATGCAGGGTATGAATTAGCTTTGCTTTAGTAACAAGCTTTGTTTAAGTACCACATACTTCAACACACAATGGTGATTAGTACCAAATCTGACTACAGATTTGCTTGTTACGAAGCGAAATTAAAGGATGAGTATGTAAATTGTACTCTGATACGTTTCTAACTTCATAAATAAAATGACATTTTGAATACTAACATCAACTACTTCACGTTATTCTTACATAAGGAGTTTAACCAATACGATGATATACGCTTTATATGTGCAGAACGCTAGAAAGTAAAGTTTGTCCCTAACATGAAAGTGAGAATAAAACATTTTAAATTCACTTGCATTTACTGAATATGCCAATTGAAATGCAAAAATCAGCTCTACATTTTCAGCAAAGTGAAGTGAATTGACTTGAAACATGGCTGCCATAGTATAATGGCTGGTCAGTATAACCAAATAGTGCATAAATAAGAGATAATAAAAAAATACTGGAAAAAGAAAAACAAAAAGAGGAGACAAACAGGCAGAGCAGGGCTATTAAGAGGATGCTATTTTACTGGAAAAGTCTTGTCTGACACTTGCATCTTTTAATTAACCCTAACTTAAATATATTCAGACTCCCTGAATGCAAGCTTTTTATAAAAAAAGACATCAGGTTAAAGAACTCTGCTAAAACCCACTAAAATAATCAAAAACAAGCACTGATTTCAAGACAATCTCATATGTGAGATATCACGTTTCTTTTCTGCACAAAGAAACAAAGCAAAATTAGAACAAATGCACATACACTGTGGGAATTTAATTATACTGAGATGTTAAGATTTAAATTAATACGGCTGATAAGCTTTTCCTCCTATAATGTACTAGCTTAATAGCCTAAGATGAACAAAATCGAGAAGTTGAAATATTTCTTTAAAATACCAGCGAGTGCTTCTTTCTTGAACTCAATTCAAAGGTAGTCTGATAAAGCATCTCCACAAAATTTTTCAAACATGGCACATTCACTTCATTTTTAACAGCCTATTAAAAAAAATACACAAATTAATGGTCGTAAAAATTTACACACTAAGCAATTTAAATATACATTAAGATGTCTATGAATTCAAAACCATTCAAAAGTTAAATTTTACATTAGGAAGGTATTTGAGTGTATCTATCTGAAATATAAACAGAAGCATAAGAAATCATGCCAAACACTACAACCACATAGCTAAAATTAACAATTAAAGCAAACATACAAAAAACCCCACCCCAGCAAAACAGTCCACTAAAAAAAACTGTTTCAGGAACGCGGCCTCTATTCCATACTTAAAGAAGAAAATGTATCTGATACCAACTAACAAATAAAAACTACACTGAAACTCTTCATACGCATATTTTCATTTATTTAAAAAATTAGTATCGATAACTTTAACTGTTCCCCTCTTAACTGCTCCTGTTTTCTTTTTTGTCCTTCAACACTGAAAGCGGAAAACTTAAGAAATAATCCACAGGATTACCAGTCAACCAATCGTGCAAGTCATCTTTGCTCAGCTTTCAGAATTAATGAAACCATACATGGAACCCTACAGCCTTCTGACCGCTCTGTTCTTGCACACAGAATAGGTTTCTTTCCACAACCCAAGCAGTTACCACCTTCTTTATCGAAACCTCTGCAAGGCTCTTAGGCTTCTCTCTGGATACCTATGATGATCCATTTAAGCAATACTCTTAACCTACTGTTTTAACCTGTTTCTGCTTTATTTATCAAATTGAAGGGTGGGATGTTGGAGACTGAACTGGCTTTTTTGGAAGAGGTCCTCTGTACATATAATTTCCTTACAATGTAAGGTAACTTTTGTTACCTGTGTTATTTGTAGTTATTAATATTACATAAACATGATATCAACTAACACTATATATAAAAAAATCATGCCCACCTTTCTAACACTCTGAAAACATTCATGATGTAGAAGCATAAAAATAGCATGTATCTCTGTAATGTGTACAGATCCAAGAAGAAAGAACTGAGAAAGTAGTTACGTCCTATGTATCAAATTATTTATCTTTTGCTATTCTTAAGCTATAGGTTGATTAGTACTCTGCTATGTCCACATCAGAAATCAGTCAGTTGTTTTCATCACCACATTGTTGCTTTGGGATATAACCTTAGGCTTTCAGAGCAGCCCCAACTTCCCTGCTATAAAATGTGCTGCGATTCATTGTACCTGCAGGGTCCAAATCAGGTCAGGTTTCCTAAAATGCCTGAATGACTAAGCAAGAGAATGACAGTAAAGAAGTCTCAGTGCTGAAACCCAACAGCTTCCTCACTTGAGTGATTTTCTGTATCCAAGATACAGAAAAATCTACATTCAATTCCTTCAGCTGCATCAAAAATATTCAAACTTGCATCTCACATCTTCCAAGAGAATGACTAACCTGCTCAACTGCACCTCACTCTGGGAGCAGGCTCTTCGCTTCTATTTAAGAAGCTCCATTTGTATGAAATGATTAGAGACTCAACGAGTCAGGAGGAAAGATCAAGCCTCCCTCCCCAGCTGTCTGAAGCACTGATTCAGGCTGTGTTTGTAGGAAGGGATCACACACCACCACAAGTGCTCCACACAGCCAGTGTTCCTGCCTCTGCCCTTGCCACTGGATAGTCCCAACTCCCTAATGTTGCTTCTTCCTTATTATTGTACGGGCAGTTTTCACCATGTTTATGATTCTGCAAACTAATATTTGCATTTTCCTAAATCCTAAGTAGTTTCATTCGGCACTCCAACTGCCAAGCAACCATGGAATTCAAAACAACAAAATGTATTCACTCTTTAATAGGACAAGAAATTATTCTCTAGAAGAGTGTAAGCATGCCTGGGTAAGATCAAAACTTCTTCCAATAAACAATTACCAGAACCACCTCTTTCTAGTTATGTCTTATGAAAAAAGATTGTCTCCTTTCTAATTTAAACATTAAAAAACACCCAAACCCACAAGAACACCAAACCTAACCAACCAAACAAAACCAGCCAAAACAAAAAACTCACAAACAAACAAAAAAAACCCCACCCAAAAACCCACTCAAAAAACAAAGCCTCAGACCAGGGAAGGGAAAGAAGCCTTTGCCCATGGCCCAGGGCAAGGTAAACTATTTAAAAGAGGATGAAGAGTTCAGAGAGAGTTATCTTTCTTTTCCTATGATCTTGCTCAGATGGGATGCCCACCCAGCGTGATAGTCCTTGTAGATCCCATAAGCAACACAACGACCTACATGTCCCAATTCTCCATATATAGCAAGATACGTCCCTATAATCAGTTGCAACAGACAGCCACAACCTGCCATTTTTTGGGACTGCATGCCAAACACAGTGTGGCCTGGCATCTGCTAATACAACTAACATTTTAGACAACAATCATATCAAGCTATCAATCTACTATGAAGAAATTAACTGAGCTTGGTGGTAAATGATCAACTTGAAGTATGCATACTCATGTGCCATTATTTCTTCTTGACCTGTTGAACAAGCTTCACACAACCAAGCAAAGCAGCAAGCAACACAACAAAGGGGATCTTAAAGATAATCAGCCTGTCTTGACTGAAACATTCTCACAAGCAGCATTACAGGCACTGTACATCCAACACTGTGAGGACATCAAGGTTTTTTCCCTTGTTCATGGCTGCTGTGTGAAATCTCTACTTTAGGTTTAAGAAACACACAGGAGATGATTGACTGCTCTTCCACTGGAAGGATTAAATCTAGTGGACATTCACCTCTACAAATGATTTTTATTTAATTAGCCAAAACCTACATTCTTCCTTCTTGCATAGGAGTTTGCACTCTCCTTATCAGACTGCAAAAAGGTTACACATCTCAGCTTATTCTAGAAAGAGCTTAACAGGTTTCAGCTAACAAAGAGAACTCAACAAGACCCTTGAGAAAACAAATATTAAGCCAAGGAAACTTCAAATTTTTAGAGCATGTATAAAATTACACAATGCTCTGATAATAAAGGTGTCTAGAAAACAGACAATTTTTTTAACTTCTGAAAAAATTTTGGAAACTAGCTAACACAAGCCAACACATTTCCCTTTAAGACTGTGAAGGTGCTCGTAAATCTACTTAACAGTCACAAAATGGTTTGTGTTGGAAGGGATCTTAAAGATAATCTAGTTCTAACTCCTCCCTCTGCCATGGACATGGACACCTTTCACTAGACCAGGCTGCTCAGAGCCCCATCCAACCTGGCCTTGAACCTTTCCAAGGATGGGGCATCCACAACTTCTCTGGGCAACCTGTTGCAGTGCCTCACCACTTTCCCAGGAAAGAATTTCTTCCTAAAATCCAATCTAATTCTACCCTCTTTCAGTTTAAAGCCGCTCCCCCTTGCTCTATCACTGCATGCCCTTGTAAAAACTCCCTCTTCAGCCTTCTTGTAAGCCTTCCTTAGGTACCAGATGTTTTTTTGAATCCAAAAAAAATGTAATATTTTGAGGATTGATTGAAGCAATAATGAGAGCCCAATTTAAAGTGGGAGGAACAGTGTGGCAAGGGGGATTAAAATACTTACAGCAGCCACAGGTATGAGAATTTCCACAAACAAACCAGCAAGTGCATGTTTTATATCTTTATCTTTTACTTCCAGGAAGTATTGAGCACACTCCTTAGTAAGAAAACATTAGAAAAATATTTAGAAAAAAGAATACAAATATAACAATGCCATAAAAACCACTAGCAGTATAAAATTAGTTGCCTGTTTTAATTTAAAACATGCAATGTATTTGAGTTAGTCTTATATTCCTTAACAGTATCAACTTCACAAAACGTAAGAAACTTTAAAACCTGTTTGTCCAGCAATACACCTCAATAAATTGAAAGGAGAACATTTGTAATACCAGATAGCCATTTACTTTTTACTCAGAATATAAAGAGTACTCAGAATACAATAGAATAAAAATATGCACATTTCTGCTCAGATTATTCTGAAGCTTCAAAAAATTAATGCTTATCTCTATTAAAATTATTATAAAATTATGCATAATTTTTATATATTAATTTTCATTTTCAAAGTACTTTGATGCAAAGAAAATTAATAAGTAAATATTCCATACACAATAAATAATCCATAGTGTTTCTAAAGAAAAGTACGTCTTGACATCTCATCTGTTTAAAAAATGATACATCAAGTAATTCTTTTTCTTTAATACATTGCTTTCATAAAGACAGAAAACTCTTTCATTGCTACCCATTTTCATTCAGTCTTAAATTCATATATTACAGGTTTGCCACATTAGTGAGACAATTGTGAAAGGTTTCTCCTGATGCCGGATACTCACAAACTGCAGAGGAACAAATAACTCACACCCCTGAAAACCTGACTGAACAGAAAAGGATGAAGGATGGCTCACAAGTAGAGTGAGTGACTGATCACAGCAAGTGTCACTGTAGCTTCATGACTTAAATATTTAGAATTATACTCATTCCAGTTTTCTGTAACATTCGTTTACCTGCATGAACTGAAATGATGCTTCAAAATCCTCCACAGGATACATCTTTACTCGAAAAAACTTCATTCCCATAATCAAACTGATGATACTCTGTACTACATGAGGACTCTGTTCTTTTTGTCGCAGTTCCTTTAACTCAGTGACAAACTTCTTCCTAACAGCCTGAAACCTGAACAAGGGATACAGATGGCAATTATTTGCATTCTTAGTTACTTTTGTATGAGGTCTATAATTTTGAACCAATTCCTATAGTCTGTAACAATAACAGCAGCTACTGGATGAGAAACACCAACAAGATGAACCCTGGTACTTCAAATCTAGGCATTTAAGAGTGTCTACGATGATCAGCACATCAGAACATACCAGTTAACTAAACAACAGATGACTGGCACAGGGCCTCCTTTCCTTGTCCCTAGCAAGCTGACTGCAAAGCAATTGTACTAAAGATTATTTCTTGATTTGTTCAATTTTACTGTGCAGGAACATGACAGACACAACAGACTACACCTGGCTACACTTGACACTTACAGGGTTAGTTACTGGGGACATGAATAGATTCTGCTGTATTAAATACTCCTTAACTCTACATTGGTTTGTCCCTAAACACAAAGAGTCAGAGACTGAACTTACTTTGACTGAGCAAGAACCCCTGTCACTTCTGCATATAAGTCTGCAATAATATGCACATTCCCAGTGTTGGTTCCTGAATACCTAAAGAGAAAAAAAAACCCAATAAACGGAAAAAAACCCATTAAATACAACTTTGATCTTTTAAACCCAAAGCAAGTTCTCAATTCCAAATAAAAAGGTTGTCCCCTAGCAAGGCAAATTATTACCATAAAAACAATTAAATTCCAACATAAAATGCATGGGTGAACATTTAAAGCAATGTTTCATTTCCTATTTAACAAGAAACATATTCTGGGTAGAAATTTTACTGTAGTTATCCAAACTCAGATTTTTCTTACTGTGTCTGCATATGCAAATTATTCTGTATATTCTAAGCAAAATAAATTCAGTGTTACATTGAACATAGGTGTGTTCTTTCAAGATACGTTTTCAATTTAAAGACATCAACTAGTGTTCATTTACACTGGTATTATCACCAACATGCTATATGTGAAGCAAAGGTGAGCAATCACAACAATCAAGCACAGGCTGGTAACACAAAATATGTTAAAGCACTAAAGTGAAACTTACCCTTCCTTGTGTTTAAAGTGCTTAAAAGCCAAGTTTAGAACTTCATGTACTAAAGGATCTGGCACTGGATGAACAGGTATCTGAAATGCACATATCATTTACATGTATGTAGCACCTATACATACATGTATGTATGAAGCAAATAAACAGCACTTTGAGATGCCCTGTAGAAATCTCTCCCACCAGTGTCCAAGGACATATCCTTTGCTGGCATATATCAAGCTAATTCTGCAATATATGAACATTTACACAATCTGCAGTGGCATTCTTAGCCAAATAAGGATAATTCTAAGCAAAGTTACATACCTTCTCTAATTTTTTAAGTGACATTTTAGTCTCATTATTCAATAATTTCACCCTGTATTTCAAAAACATTCAAGCTGACAAAAGGTACTGAACATAAATAAAATGCTATTTTTTACAGTTTTGCTTTTTGCAGTACATCAGCAGCTTTCCAAGACATGTGAACTGGGACAATGCAGGCATGTAAAGGAAAGACAGGAGAAGCCAAAGGCTTTATGTAACTGAGAGTATAATTACAGCCTTGCATATGCTCATCATGGATACGTTCTAGTTTTTAAAATGGAAAATTCAAAGGAGATTATCAAAATCAACATTAAAAGCAAAATATTAAAATTAATTTTCCAAAGTAAAAGAGCTTACCTGTTTTAGAACTTCTATTAAAACTAAACAAAAAATGAAATCTACAGCTAAGTCCCTCCTTTCAAGTAGATAATCTCTTTCACGTTGTTGGTCATCCCTAAAAGAAGAAATCAAGAACACAGGTATCATACACAAGATTGAACACAAATATTGCAGAGACAATGTCTGCATTGTTTTTCACATAATCACTGTTTCACGTGTGTATAAAATGGATAGTTGGAAAGACCCGGGGGTTTGGCACAGCACTGACATCTTGCCCTCTCCCCCTGAAAAGACCTGCCAACAGTCAAAACAATCTGAAAAGGGACCAACGAGCTTGGAATTAGCAGTATCCAACTTCCTTCTGGATATCCACACCAAAACCATTAAGTCACTTCATGTATATCATCTACACAAGTTAAATACACGACCTCAAAGAAGTCTGCGCTCTTTCTACACAAAATTAGGTATGGACAAATCCAAATACAACATACTTGTCACAGAAGTACAAAGCACACATTTTCTTATGAGAAAGCACACAAAAAATCAAACAGACTTCTGCAAGGAAAACTCTTACCCCTTGGATTTTGTGCTTGACCGAGGTCTGTATTCATAAGATTCATCTTCTGTTCCATTTTGACGCCTGTACCAGTCAAACAAGGTGCGTAGTAAGGAGGGGAGACAGTGCTCTGCTACTGAGCTCATAGAGCTTATCAACTGAAAGAGTAAGAAAAATACTTTAGCATGATAAAGCAAAGAAAATCCTAGAATGCGCTTATTCTTTCAAATTGTTTCTTAATGTTAAAAACCATGTCATATAACTTCACGAAGTGGCAACTTAGTATTCATCTCCACCTAGGACAATTACTGTCAATATTACACACTAAGTCCATTATTATAATAAATTTAAGCAAAATGTCCCAAAGCTCACAAGGATCACAAAATGACAAATTTATACGTACATAACATGTATAAAACCATTGAGAAAACAGCAGAGGTTTTAGGATGTCCCTGAATGTTGCCATATATATCTCTGAAGCATACACACCTTCACATCACAAATGACAGGTAAGAGGCAACCCTCCTAAACTGAGGAAGTATATAACTTTAAAAAACCTGCTTCTTTGGTTATTAGATAAACAAAAATAAGAGCCTTTTAGATATTCTACATTGCCTTTAATACATTTGACTGGTCTAGGTCTCAAGCTACATTTACTTTTAGTACAACTCCCCTATCTACTGCTTTCTTTCAGAAAGCTCGTATGAGTAGTAAACTCATCTGTGCAACAGATGTGGCAATAGAAACCATTACAGAAGGAAGACCTGAAGATGCTATTAAACTTAAATCCTCTAGGCTTCCTTTAACCAAAAACTTTAAGAGAACTCATAAGTACCCCAGCTTGGAAAGGAAAAGAATGACTGAAGACAGTATAATGCCATTATAAACTTGCTTCCAGGAGGCAGCAGGGAGCCGGCCCATTCCCAAAGCACAGGCTGGAATGGGAGAGTTAACCATGCTGCTCACTGATGCCACGTACTACTCACTTCTTGAATCTTTCAGATAAGAGGTTTTGATAAAAGCCACGCACATGGTGTAACTCATTTATTATTCACTATTCCAGATAACAATATATTATTATGCCATTACATGTTCTGATATAACATAAGTGTTATTATTTCTTTTTCCTCGTTTGAAGCATCTTGGGTTTTTAGGCTTGTGGAAAGGATGGGGACAAGTTAACCACGGGAGACCTCAGAAAGACCTCTTACCTCTTTCAATCTTCTGAATACATTACTCAGCTTGTTAACCAGTCAGTTATGCAAGTCACAAGAATTAAATAGTGTTCTGAACTGATGGGTTTATTTGCAGACGAAAAATAAGCAATTTTAAAGCATTTTAAACTTCACTAAACCTTTTCCTGCAAGTTTACACAGTTTATCAATACTACTACCATTCATAACTGTTCCAGTAGTTAGGCAATTTATACTGGCTTCCACAGAAACAGGTATGTATCACATGCATTCAAAAATGTCATTGGTAAAGTGCTAAACCCAGAAACTACTGGCATAATAAAGCACTTTCCTCTTGAAAAATAAAAAGTCAGTTTTGCATAATAATTATTTATTTCCTGCCAAGTTTTGCATTTTTAGCATTCTAATAAAAAGGCATGGGAATTACCAGGAAAATGACACCTTTGCTCAAAATGCATAGCATCTAAGTAGAACATCAGCTATTTTTCATTTAAAATAATTACTATACTGCTTGGATACTAAATTCAAAATTGTCTTATATTAAAAAATAATTTCTTACATTAAAAATTTATATTATATTTCTTATATAAGAAAACTTTTATTTTTGCATTACATTATGCCTAGGTTGAAAGCAGCAATCCAGACAAAGAGTGCTCCTGTAATACCCAGGAGGACAGGGCTGCAACAGTCAATATGACACATACTTCAGCTCCTCAGAACAGAACAGCAAATCCTGCTCAAGTCTTAAAGGCTGTAACATACCGCTAATTGCTTCACATAACATATCCAACAGCACAGTGAGAGGTAAAAAAAGAGATGCAAAATTACAGTAAGATGCTAGAGCACAAACTCCAGCTTTGGCCAAAATCCTGATCCTGAAAACATTGCTCAAGCTGTGCCTAATCATGAACGAGCCTGAACCTCACACACATCTGCTTTCAGTCACTGAGAAGGCCAAGACAGGCTTCTGTGCGATCATAAAGTTTTGGTGTCTCAGGACAAGAGTAGGAAATTGCCAAGTATGTTTCCTACAACAACAACAATAACAACAACAACAACAACAAAAAAAAAAAAAAAAAACAACAAAAAAAAAAAAAAAAAAAAAAAAAAAAAGAAGGAAAAAGAAAAATGCAAGCTATTTCAGTTTCAAGCTGTACAAGCAAAAATATTTTAAGAAATGCAATATATGCTCTATAAAAAACCTCCTGTCCGGTAGCTTCCTGATGTGCTAGGAATGATAAAGGGAAAGCGCTGGCATTAAAATGCTAACATTTTTAGCAGTTCACGAGTGTATCAACATACAAATTTCCTTCTTATTTTCCAAAATTTCATCTCTTTCAGCTGAATTTATATTATTGTTCCAATTAAGATACCAAATGACAAACAGAAGATTTCTACTGTTTGAAAATTAAAATCTATCGATCTTTCACACTTGGTTTTAATAGCAGCCCTCTTGATCTCGTTATGCTTCCAACAAAAATGACTTATAATCTCATTAAATGCTATTTTACTTTTTCATTAGAGGGGCAGGCAACATTACATACCTTCCTCCTCCATCCCTCTTCTCATCACTTACTGAGCTGAGAGAACAAGTCTTAATTAGATACCACCTTAGTCCCAGAGTCCCTCTTGTGTTCCAAGCATGCTCCCTTTACTCACAAAGTACAACACTTACTAGCTCAGACCCCATTATCAGTACAGGTAAAGCCACGTTTTAGACTCAGATTCCCGGCTCCATAAAGACCTCTGGGTGAACAAGGTTGGCCCAGCAACAGCTGTAGCTTCTTTGCTGGATGCTGTGGCTGTGACCTCTGGATCCTCCTCATTCCCACACTTTGCCAATCACTCTTTAAATCTGTAATCTTCTGCACTGCTGGAGAATTGTTCTTAATAAGGGTTTTATACATCAAGCAATGAACAGAGAGAAGCAGTCTTAATTCCTTTCACCAAACAATGTGCAAAATTCCCTAACAAATTTCCTAATCCCTGTCACCATAAGGCAGCCATTCAGTTCTGTCTAAAGCAGTTATTCAGTTGCATTAAAATTCAGATCTCAATGAATCCAAAGTAG
Organism: Oriolus oriolus; assembly: GCA_013400235.1. Classification (NCBI taxonomy): domain Eukaryota; kingdom Metazoa; phylum Chordata; class Aves; order Passeriformes; family Corvidae; genus Oriolus; species Oriolus oriolus. Next base: position 151,345 of record VXBT01000563.1, read on the forward strand.
ATTATAAATAACAAAAGAACAAAATAAAAACTCATATACATATATATACATACAATCAAAACAATTTTTTGAAAGCATCGTATTTTCAGGAAAACTAGTTGGTTTCTATATTACCGAATTTTAAAAGTTATGTGTGGTTTTTTTTATTTCTCTCCACTCAGCCTGTTTTTAGGACCTCTCTGCAGTTTAATAAATGACAGCTAGCGATGTATAGAAAACATCCTTAACTCAGGAAAAAGACTGCAGTAGGAAGGGGAGTCAGTTAGTGGGAAAAATAAAAATAGTACTGATTTGCATAGTTCCCTAGATCATCCCTATCATCATTTTTAGGTTTTGGTCAGCTTTAAAATAATATCATATCCTGCAGCTACCAAAGAACTTAAACCTTTCCCCCTTACCCATTTCCCTTGCTTATAAGTAAACTTTCATTTAGGAGATAAAGGCAGCAGGTTAGATGAGAAGATACTAAAGGGCTGTGTAAGTCTTTGGTAGTGGTTTTCTATTTGTTTTTCTTTGAAAAGAAAACTACACATAAAATATTACATGCTACTATTTGACTCTCTTTTGGGAGGACAGAAAAGAGGTTCATGAATGGCTACTCATTGAAAAGTAGCAGCAGGTCCACAGATTTCACTGCAATGTCTAATACCTACATCCAAAGAGTAATGGAAAGTGTGAACCAAAAATTCAGTTACAGAAGATATGGACAGAACACTAAGTTCATATAGTAGATGCTATTCAGTCAAGAACAGAACAGGCAATTAATGGGGCTTCCTCTGAACGCTGCCTCTCCATCGCAAGGAAGCGCTTATGGGACACAAACATGCCTATACCACTGAAGAATTAGAAATACAGACAATAAATATGAATAAATTGAGAAGAGTCAAGCCAGACACAGTTCACTGAGAGTAAGTGAAATGGGACTGCCAAGCAGTGCACCTATATTCTCAGCAAAGGACAAAGTAACACTTGGAATCTACCCTATATGTTCTGCCATAGAATCAAAAAGCCCTCAGTAAAAGCCGTGTTACTGAAACACAATTAACACTGTTTGTTTATAAAAACAGAACCCCAAACACTCAAACAATAAGTGATAGTAGAAATAAACTAAGACGTTTTGTCCTCTAGCACATTTCAGCGTCTTTCTTCCACCAGTTTTCACTGCCACCTTCAAATAATTTATCTATTCTAGTGTTTTTTACTATCATATTCTACAATGGAAAAAAAAGTCTAACTAACATTTGGAGTCTAAATCTTCTGACAGAGTCAGATGTGGATGTTCTAAATTATTACAACAGTGGAACCACTATTCTGCAAAAACACTCTTATTGGATTAAGAGTCCACCTTAATCCAATAAAAGTTGCCTTCAATTTTATGTCTCCTACCTGATCAAACTGAAGATCTTCACCTCTTTGAAGAGATCTGGACAAGAGCTTTTCCTGTACAAAAATAAAAAGAAACATACATTTCACAATGTAATTGACTATCATCGAAGATAGATTCCTTCTTTCCCAGTTGTATTACAGAATAAAGAACTAACTTTTAATGTAAATATTTGCATTGTTTTTCAGATGGAAACATTTCTGGAGACGTGAAGTATACCCTCAAAAATCAATTCAGTAGCTAAACAATAATAACATTAAAGACTGACAAACAGAAGATGTCAGGGGGACCAGCTGGTGGGGAGTGGCAAGTGTAACTTAGAAGGAAAGCCATTCCCAGCTCAATTAACAAGTGTATTCATGTTCATATATGGCAATTAGTCTAAGTTACAATAATTATTTTTAAAATGTCTCCATAAAGGCATAGACAAGTGTTCAATGCATTTCCAATCAGTTCTTCTGAACTGCAAGGAAACATAGCTAGAAGACCTACTCCAGGTAAAGAGGAATTACTTGCTTTAATTTGAAATAACTGTGTAAGGGACCAAAAGGAAGCAATATTACTAGAATTTTACTCATTACAATATTTATTGCTACCAGTAGCATATGGCATACTGCTCTGTTAAAATTAAATTATATTCCTGACAAAATAATTTAGTGAGGATTAAAGCATTACAGAAACAAAACATTTATGAACTCTAATAGTAAATAGTAATTCTTACTAGTCACTGTGCAGAGTACGAAATTATACACTTCTAAGAAATAAAAATTTTATACTTGCTCAGGTACCCCGGAAAGTAAGAAAAAAGAAAAGAAGGAGGAGGAAAAGAAGAAAGAAAAAAAACCCAGGAAGAATAAAAAAAAAAGAGAAGAAAAAAAGGGAAGAAAAAATGAAAAATAAGAAGGAACACTGAGTCCTGTGCACTGGCTCTGAGGGTCAATGATTTACAGCAACCCAAGTGCCGCAGTAAGAGCTTTAAGGGCACACTGCAAAGTGGCAACATATATAAAGATCTGATGAGCATTTCCTGTTATTTTAAAAAAATTTAAATTACTCTTCACTTAAGAATATTAAAATTAGTCCAAAATGTTATCTTTCACAAGGAAAGTTAAAAAAGTACTCAGGGTGAAGAGTTAATAGCCCACATTAGATTGCTTAAGCAAACAAGGAAGTTTTATGCAGCAAGGTAAGTCAAGTAGTTAACTTGCCTGGTTTGGCATGTAAAAGGAGGTGTGAGCAATACTGCTGGCCAGTACTGCTCTCAGCAGGCTGTAACTCAGCACAAAGTAACTGCTCAGTAGCTTAGTATGAGACAACACCCATGCTGTCAGGCTGCTGTTGACAAAAACTTAGAAAGTCAGCATCGCTTGGTGATTAACACTTGCAAGGCTGCAAGTGACAGACTATATGTTCAACAGATAAAAATTCATACTGCATGTATCAAATCCAAGGTTTGAACTGGCAACTTATTTTTTCTTGACCTAATGGTAATCTTGAAAATACAGCACAATTTCTCGCATTTTCTCCTATAAGTGCAGCTGCATTTGGTATTCAAAAGAACACAATATCCGGCAACTTTTACAGCCTCTGAAATCTTGAATTCAACATCGCCCAGGCAAAAAGCATTTGTCTACTCTGTAAGTATTATTTGAAATAATACACACACCATTTCACAAGTCATTTTCACTTTCTGTAATCCAAAGAAATCAACTTAATTATCTAGGAAAATACTACCATTTCTGTTCACTTCCAGTATGCCTAAATTTAAAATTATTTTAAGAAGGGAGTTTCAGAAGAATGCATTTATTATTCTGAAATAGCTCTATTTGTTGATCAGCTGATGTATTAGTTAATGTTCTTTTACTGTCTATTCAAAAGCAAGGGGGAAAGGTTTCACTTCCTTGATTCTTTCAAATTAATGTAATTTTACATGTTAAATCTGTTTAAAACACCGTTATGAGAACTGATATTTTGAAGCATATACTACAAGCTCCAGAGAGTACTTGCAAGGCAGAATTTTCTTTTAGCTAGCACTCCTTCCTCCTTTTTTTTTTACATGGAAATGCCTGCTGTAGGCGAATTCATGTTATATCTGTATTAGGCTTTCAGATAAACTGCACAAAAAATTGTTATCTATTAAGCAGAAACACAAGAAATGTTCCACTCTATACAAACATTGTATCATTGCTAATTAAGCTAAAGGAGAAAAACTAGAAAACTACTTCCTTAGAAGATGGAGAAGTGACTTTCCTGTAAGAAGATGGGAAAAGTCAGGTTCCTGAAGTCTCCCTAGGATACAATGTCCCAACATACCATGTTTCCACCCTAATACCACACAACTATTATACACATGAAGAAACCCTGGGTTCACCATACCCATTGCATGTGTTTACACCCAAAAATTGTTAAAGAATGACAAATCAAAGAGAAGTGAAATAATCTGTAAGTCTTTAGATAAAGAAGTTGAAATCCATGCCAATAGAGAGCAAACTTTTAAAGATAGTTCTGAAAGTTTAGCTTCCCTCCCATAATCCATACTAATTTAGATACTTCTGTATATCAAATGCTTAAGATTATAAGGTCAGAAAGAAGGAAAACCTTACAAATTCATAACCCTCTCTATTATGTTTTCTCAGCACTAAGGATCTTAACTGTTAAAAGGTAAATACCACTGTAGAGTTAATGTAACACTGACCAAACAAAGGTGACATAACCAAATAATACTCTTGAACCCAGTCACAAGCTTATCAAGGCATTTGAATTATTTGTATGGCTTTAAAATTTATTTTCTTTTAATGTCTTCTTCTACCTCTGCTTTGTCACGGCTCCAGTCATCTCACATGATTTACAAAAATCTATTCAACAGCATAAAGGAGAGGTCTGGAAACTCTAACTGAATTAATAATTTAAGATTTATTTTCCTAGCTTCCTGAAGTTCAGAGAGAGATGAAAATAACAGGTCTACTTTTATCTTTTACAAATGCAATGAAAAAACCAAAACACTATTGCATTAAGCAAAGAGCAGTTTGCATCTATTGTGTAAAGGAGAAATGTCAACATATGGCAGACAGCAGGGATCAGGATGTAGACAGACGTGCATGTGCTGTGCAAACAACTGCACCCATGGAAAAAGGTACCACCCGCTGGCCCGTCTCCAATATTCCCTGGCACCATCCTCTGGTGGCTAGCACACCTCAGCAGGGTGGCTCAGGTGTGCACAGCAGACCAGTGTACTTCTGTCTGTCCTCCAAGGAGCAGAAAAGAAACCAGAGGACGGATGCTGCCTTACCTCCTGCAGCCTGAGGGCTGGGCAGAGCCTGCATCCTTGCCCCAGGGGCAAACAGAGTACTGTGCTAAATTTCACTTCAGACAAGCTTTTGAAAGCACCTAGGCAAGACTTGCAAAGTGTATAGTGCTAGTCTGAGCCACATTTAGCATTTCCACAACGGAATAAAATCTCTTGTGTTGGTAACTCTTGCTAGTTTTGACTTAAACATGAGACAACTACAGTTTAGTAAATTGGCAGCTTATCAACTTGGTAGCACCATGTTAAACTCTCTGCTTAAATTCTAACCATCCATATTTACATGCAGCTTGACAAAATACAAAATAATTGAGTTTATCACTAATCTTTTTATCCGGTATGGTTTATGTCACATTTGGAGAAGGCTGGTGTCATTCCTCAGTGTCATTTCTCAGCTGAGAAGGAATATTTTTTAAGCTACAAGACTACTCTTGGGCTCTTTTTTCCTTTAAAACTATATACTGCTGCAAAAGATTTAGGATAACTGATTAAAAAAATAAAAAAGCGGTTTAATTTAATTTATTCACTGAAAGGATGATCTTCCTTCCTGTCATTACACTTGCTGCTTTCATTTAATCATTTATTTTAAGCATTTGCTGATAAGCTCTGTCTGTAACTTTGAAAATGCTGAGGTATTACAATTTTGCAAGCAGAGAACTCTTAATTAAATTAGTAAGAAGAAAGTAGGTAAAATTCACAGCCAGAGAAACCATTCCGTTAATTTTTAAAATCACAAGTCAGTTACTTTTAAACGTAACCCATACATCTAGCAGAAATGATACTACCCCTCACCCAGAGATGCTGTCTTGATCCACAGTGACTCTTTTAAAATTTATATTTTAATTAATTTTTGCTCCCCTACTGGCATGTTCAAGTTATAAAAAGTGTCTAGCTCTCAATTTTGATTGGTCTGGCTTTAAATTCTCTCAAACAGCCTCACCCAACAGCCTAGCTTCATTAAAGATTTATGTGACCCTATACATATTCTCTACCCTTTTGTTTGTAGCCAAGTCATTCCACAAAATCAAATCACACTGAAATAATAAAAGGCTTTTCTCTCTTCCATTAAAGCCTTTTATCCAATCACAATCAGTGCCTTTCTGGTGCTCTTCCAGCCTTTTTATCTTTAAGTTTTATATACTAGAACTGAATGTTCAGGATTTAAATTCTACATACAGAAATAAAGCTGCTTCAACACTTTTGTATTTCCTTTCAGTGGGACACGTAAGGATTCCCTTCTACCTCTTTATGTTACAGAGGCTCAGGTTGTTTCACTTTTCCACAGCTTTTGGCACCTCTCTTAATTTGCTGTTTTTCTATATAGTCCTTCTCACCCACCAATACAAAATAAGGAAAGCTGGCTATACATATACATTACATCTGATTCTGTTAAAATACGTTTTGTTTAAAGGAATTCAACTCAGCAAATGAACCCAGATGAAACTGTTTAAAACCTTCATAGATGACTACTTTAGTAATATTTCTAATTTTTTGCCTTATCCTAAAGAATTTTATACACACTGTATACACACAAAATACTGACTTCAGATTCCTATCAGTAAAAAGTCTTGACTAAGGTAGACTTCATGCAGTCTCCATAAAACCTCACCAGGCAACAGAGCTGGGAATCACTCTTCTGTGAAAAACGCATTATTTCATTAGTTTCATGGGGTTTCTAATTTTTCATCTGGCAAGATATTTCAATTTTGTGTGATTAACAGATTTAAAAACACTTGTTTAATTAACAGTCAACAGCATGGCAAGGAGACACAACCTGGGATTGCTGACAGAAGATTTATTCAATCTGGTCTAGGGACAAGTTTTGCAGCACAAGTGAACTCCAGGGCTACTATATTTACCTTGCTATCAGTATTCTGGGTTAGATTTAACTCCAAACTAGCTGCATCTGCAGGAAAAGCCCTCTTCAGCTCATCTAAGTTACAGGCAGTCTGTGCCTCTGGCCAAGCACCACCCTCCCTGTTCAGCAGATTAATGGAAATGGGGCTGGAGGAGCAGTATTTGGCACACAGATGGACAGTGGAGCTACCTGCCTTTCCACTCTCAGCATCACTGCCACTACATCTCTCCTCTCATTTTTTAGCCAGGTACCCTTCCTCACTTGTGTGCCCCTTTTGCTACCAAGTTTTTGGGCTTTCTTATAAACTCCTCCTGAATATATGACTTTCTTGGATGTCTAAAAGCAAAGAGACAAGTCATGTTCAAGTTGTAGGCTTGCCTGGTACACAAGGCATATATATAAGGAATAAGTATGAAGAAAGTTTCATTTTCCGCAGCCTTTTACCTACTAATGGTTGTAGTTGAAGATGATTCCATAATCCACAAAACAGTTTTAGCCCTGTATTTGCGTTCTTTTGGACAGCTTCTTAAGAAATCTTTTTCCTAAAGTTTCAAAACTGGGGCTCAAATGCTCACATAGGCACCTCTGCACATGAACACTTCAGCAAGCAGCAGCTGCCAACAGAAGCTTTCTGTGAGCTGGCCTTCTGCCAGCCACAGTGTCTCACCTGCCCAGTAAATTTCCAAGTTTAAGAAAAAATAAGTTGGTTTTCGTTTTTGTTTGTTTGGTTTTTTTCCCCCCAGAAATTTCCAAATTAAAAGAAATCCACTTCTTTCAAGACCATGAGGTCTGGATCACCAACGGAATTTTGCATTTTTGCCTAATCTGCAATATATGTGGATTACTATATTATTCCAGGTGTTAGTATCATTACTTTGGAAAACAAAGCAAATGCATCTTTTCTTGCAAGTATATTGTCCAAATATTACTTCAAAGAAACATTGACAGGAAACACACTTCACAGTATTAATGAAGGAACATTTTTTGTTGTTGGTACTTCCTTTTGTAACTTCACAGACCTTAGGGTTATTAAGAGGACTTGTTTCCAGTAACTGCTAGGTAACAGCTTTAACAAGAGTCAATAAAACAAATCAGGCAGCAACCCTGTTTGCAGAAGCCTATTTATTCCTGAAGTAATCCCTTTGAAAAGTCAACAATATCTGGGAGTGCTTTATTCAGTAACCACACATATGATAAATCAGCCTATTTCAGAAAAAAACAAGACCGTTTTGAGGGATACTATAAAAAAAAAAGACTCACCAAAGGTTCAGCCATTACAAGTTCAATTTTCTTTTCAGCTTGAACAGCAAATTCAGCAAAGAGACTTTTGATGACATATTCGCCAGGCTTCACATCTGGGTCAATAGTAATGTTAGACATGATGATGCCTCTCTTTTCCCAGGTGGAAACAACACTTGGAGAAACTCTACGTTTATTTACTCTGTTGGGTGGTGCGGAGGCTACAGGAAAAAAACAAGAAAAACACAGAGCTATAAAGCAGAACTTCTAAACACGGTGCCAGTCACTTCGTATCTTCCCATCCATCACACACACATTTTCACACAGTAAATTCTCTAAAACAGAAGGAAACAACTAGCTGTAACATACAACAAGAATTTTTTTGTTTTAGTTAGGTCGGAATTTCTACTCTTAAGTTGCACAAAGGTTTACAATGTAGATCACTTCTGTTACTGATAAAATGCTCTCTACAATGACCATGATTAACATACAGCGCCTTCAGTTCAAGTATGACTAAAAATCAGAAGGTTGAATGAAAAGGGTTATCATCCCCACCAATAGTATGAGAGGCATCTGCTTGATTCCATTTTATAGATCACCCATGAAGTTCACATTTCTATCTGGTATCCAAATACCTTCAAGAGAAATACTTCCTTGGCACTTTTTGTCAGTAAGCTGATTTTCCCAACAAGAACACAAACCCTTTTTAGACACGTCATGCTAACTGATCTTCTAGTCACACATGTTAAAGACTTGTTCCTTGTAAAAAATATTAATTAATCAATACAAACAACAGTGTCTGTATCACTCTAATTTTCTAAGAATTAATGCTTTTGCTTTTATACCGAAATTGTCATATACAAACTTTACATATAGTTATCTATTTGTAAAAATTTTATTTTTCTCCCTAAGCACTCCAAAACATTTATTTATTGTGAAAGCTGCCAGCAATGTGAACTGCAGTACTGAAAATCATGTTTCAGAACTCACACACAGGTTTAATACACAAAACAATGAGGGTAAATAATTACAATTCTTGTCTTGCACACAATATGTCAAAATAACTGTTGACACCTCTTAATGATGACCCAGACGTACCAAGGGAGGTCTGATATTTCCCTAGCATATTCCATGACTGAAGATGTTATTTTTGAATTGATATTAGGAATTGATATTAACAATTCTTATCTATTGATATTAGGATCTTGTTTTCCTAAGACAGTCATGCAAGGAGCCTAGTTCCCAGCTTTTCTATTCTATTATATTTCATGATTTGTTCAGGTAAGCTTTTTTAAGGTTTTTTGCAGGTAAAGTGTGAGGAGACACATTTGGTTTATTTTGCTGAACCTGAAAATTTTTTCGTGGGTTCTCAGTTTTTACATGTGCAGACCCTATTAGCTAAATATTATCCACAACTTTTACTCAAACTTTTTTTTCAACTCATTTATGAAAATACGTGAGACCAAACATGGAGACCAAACCTTTGGTACTTCTCATTTTCTCAAGTTTAAGTCTTGGCGATTCATTATATCTTCTATCAATTCAGAAACTTACATTTTACGTAACATAAGAGACTCCTGCAACTTCTATTGAAATTTATCATTTGTCAAGTGCATTAGTGAAGTGAGCAATTCTGCAGGAGTGAAAACTGAACGCCCTCAACTACCTTAGCTTCTAATCAAAAACGAAGGTTACCTTGCATAAGGTTGTGAGTACTACAAATGACCTGTTTTTATTCCCTACAGTATTGCACAAACTTGCTGTTTAGCTGGAGTAATGCTTATTTTTTCCTGGACATAAACTGCAGTATCCTTTCTTGGAAGCTGGAAAGAGTTGTACAAGGTGACAAAACTGAGTTCCCGGGAACCAGGGGTAACACCAGAACATGCACACACTGCACATCATAAAACATTTCTAAACATCCTCTAACACTTCAATCCACCACTTTGACCTCAGTAACGGAGGCCCTAAAAGACAGAGAAGAGCATGTCCCACACAGCAGAGACAATGGGACATCACAGACACTGCCATGATCTAGATCCCTATGGTAGAAGTTCACTAGATAGAAGTACACAAAAGCATTAAGAAACAGACTGAAGTGCACGCTGCAAAAGGAAGATGACAACCCAAAACTCTTTCTCATCCCACATCGGATGACTGCCTCATCCTTCAGTACAGAAACATAAACATTTCAAGGACTCCAAAAAATATTTCATGTCTTTACAATGCCTATGTTCTCCAGCATCCATACTCCTGCCATCCTTAAGCCCCAGTGCTTCCAAAGGCAGTCCAGAAAATGAGAGATTAATTATGTGCCAAGAACAAGAGCACAGAAGTTTGAGAAGAGGTGAAAAGAAGGAATAAATGCATCCTTCCTAGCCACAGCAGGTAACGAACAGAAATACCAAGCATGGGACAGGTAAAACACAAGAATGCTGCAACATACAGATTTTGAACAACTCTCCTTTCATCTCCATCAGATAAACAAAATAGAAATTTGAGTAGCTAAGGTCCCATAACACATACCACACATTTCTAATATATGCAGTTGCTTGTATCCTAAATATGAGAGTTTCTACGAAAGCTAAAGCTTTGTTCTAGTCAACAGACAAGTTGGACTGTCTTATTTTAAAAGACATATTGAAGCTAATAGGCTGGAAAGAAATGAGAGTGTTTAAATCTCCTTTTGAATCTCATTAGTTGTGTCTTGGCAGAAAAAATTTAGCAAAGCAGCAGCTTTAGCTCATTCGAGACTTACCTACTGGATATGCCACAACTGTCACATTATCTGGACTGAAGCAAACACGCCAGAGCTCTGGTCCAGTTCCTACTCCTGAAGAATGAGGAGCTGGTACTCAATTAGCTCTTTTCGCTATATGGGGAAACTAAGAAAGACCATTGTGCTCCTTAACCCAAAACTATATTTAGATGTGCTTTATGTAGACAATTCTTAATAGTGTGTTTACAAAATACACTTCTGTCTTCAGATTTTAAAATATCACATTCAAAAAGCCCCTGTCACTTACGAATCATAAAAACACTGAGAGCTGATCATCTTCAAAGTGCTATCTTTACTTCATGTTAACAATTTAATCCTCAGTAAGGGACCATCTTAGTGTGTTAACTTTCAAAGCTATAAAACAGCTTTCCTCACTAAGGATGAAACCCCAAGGTTGTCTACACTGATCTAAACCCAGGTAAATTCTCTATCCAGGCTCATGCAAAAACATAGGAAATGGATAAACTGGGCAAAAATCTAATGCTGGCAAGAAAATAAGAAGCAACTGGACTATAACCAGACTGAAACAGAGATTTCAGTACAAGGCAGAGGTCATGACCATGCAGCCAAGGAAATAGAGTGCCAGGGCAGCCTTATATCTACCAGCAATACCACGGACTCCAGTTCTCAGCTATAGTTTCACACAGCTCCCTTTGGATGGCATAAGGTGCAGTACCGTCAAGGGATGCAATCCCTTCCAGCCAGCTCTCTCCTTTCCTGGGCAAGCAAACACAAGTGTACAGCTGTGCAAAGAACTGAACTGGAAAAGCAGCATGTGTATTAATTTCTTCCCCAGGTTAATTTTGACACAACCATTTGTCTAAGGCACACATCACACACAAGTGTGTGCCAGCACAGAGTCAGTGCAGGGACGGGGCTTGCGGTTTTACTCTTTCAGCAGCAAAGCAGCCTCAAGGCTATCCTACAGCCATACATGTTACTAATCTCTGTGTTCACATGCACAAACTCTTCAGGTGGCAATGAACTTACCCCCGCAAAAGACGAGGGAAAACAGTGCCATGAGAGAATTACAAATACCTTCATTTTGCTAAAATGCCAGAGTATGTAAAAGGCAGAAAAAATTACCAGGATTTACTTTCATCCATGAACTTGCTGAGGACTAATTCATGACACCACTAATGGTTGACATTAGTGTCAAGCCTCTTGTCTGGCACATAACAATGTTCATGGTTTTATGCACTTTGTAAAACCATTAAGTTAGTTAAATACACGCAGAAAACAAACATGTAGCAGGTAAAATGGAGAGGGAGCTCAACTGCGTTTAATAACAAAATATGTAAGAGTTTGTTAAAGAAAAGTCAAAATCTATTCTCAGGTTTCTTAACTAGGTCAAACGACTTTATTATCTGGTATAATTACATTCAGTGGGATTCATTTACTCCTGAATTTGCAATCAGTAACATAGTAAGGAGGATCTATATGGATTTTAAATATACTTAATGGAAAAAAATCTCATTGCAGGACAGGATTAAATAATTTCTTTCTGCTATTCTTCGCCATCAAAGCATAAGACATTCTTTACTCTTAGCTGCCAGAGAAAACATAAGTCTCAAACATCATTTGGCAGGTTCAAAACATGGAGCATCCTATAGAACTTCAGATGAGATCTGGAACCAGAAACCATACAACTTGCAACAGTTCAAAACTACTTTCATAAATCACTTGAAAACAGTGAACATATTCACTTGAAACAATATCCTGTTTGTTTGCTCTGATGTGAGCTACTGCTACGTGGGAAATCTGGGAGCAGGGCAGTAAGGAAATCTTTGTTAAACAGTATTGTTTGGTTGCTAGGGCCACACCAAATTGTTTGGATAGTTGCAAGGAACAGTGAAACAATGCAAAGGGTAATTAGACAGACAACACACTCCTAGGTCAAAAGGCAACATGCCCTGATGTATGCTGAATGAGTAACAAAGTTGTTTCATGTTAAACACAAGCGTCTAGAACTGGGAAAGGTTATTTAATACTCAAGTTGACAGTAAAGAATGCTACAATTTTATCATCCTGTTTCTCTCCACATAGCCCAAATGCATCAAGTATTTGAGGACATAAAGTAGCATCCTATTTACCAATGAGACTATTCAGGGTTCAAACATACAAACCAGGTACTGAAAGGTAACAAATGCACCCCAGCCTGCGACAGTTGATGAGCCCATTTTATGTCACGGCTAATGATGATTTTTAGCTTTCGGACTTTTTTTGGGTACTACTTTACACTTAGCCAAGTGTTGGCACTTTGTATGTGCTTTTTTCCAAAGCTTTTCATGTTTTATGCTTTAACTGAAATTTGGGGTTGGTTGCTGCTGTGTCTCAGGAAGTCGGAATGGTTGGACTGAAGCAAAACTTCCATCTGCTACCTGCCCTCTTTCCAGATATCTGAAAACACATCTGGAACTACTTTATAGCTTTTTAAAATAAGGTACCCAACTATAAAATAAACATGCTCAACACACTCTTGAGGAGCCTCCACAGCTTCCATCAAGCAGATTATATTCTTGGTTGCTATTTTTAATTAATTGCTAAAGTAGCAGATAATTTTACATGGCTCACATTTAGCAGTTAAGCTTTTTACTGTTATTTCTGCAGCACAGGTACTTTACGTTTCCTGTGACATTTTTTTGCAGAATAGGGTTTGCATGTCCAATTGACAATACGAAAATTTACAAAGACAAGAAATATGATGTGTGGTTACTCAAAGGAATTTTAATTAAGCTCTTTGCCTTCTACTCTGATAACATCTAGAACATTTTATCCTGCCTCGCAGAAGTGATATTAATATACATGAAAACATGTCTGTAGTGATTGTTAGTGTTTCATAACAACAAAACTTTAGTTATTTTACCAAAAGAATAATTTTTTTCCTAAAAAGGACATCAATGCTCAAAAGAGATAGCAATCTATCCAGAATCATCCCAACAAATTATGAATAGAGCCCAAATGTTAAACCTAGGTTTCCTGTGTCCCTGATCAGCATCCTGTTTTCCAGAGCAACTTCTTCAATAAATTTATTGTTATTTCACAGTTCTAAAATTCCTGTTGATCATCAGGTTTCTACTGTTTCCAAAGTCTGCTTACTCCTACCAGTGGAAAAAAAAGTCTTATGACTTGAATGAAAAGAACAGTTAACAGCTTTATGAACACAACAAAATTCAACATACACTGCCCTAATAACAGGTGCACATTCCAGATCTTAGCCTCCAACCTATAGGCAAATACAAAGAAAGAGCCATTCTTCATATAAATCTCTTGGATTTGCTTTCACAGTTGCAACGGGAGGATGCAGTTGACCTGGGTTGCTGAAGCATGTGATAGCACAACAGAGCACCAGGTCTACTCCACTCGTTTTTGTTCAAACTATGCAGCACTACTGACAGTGTATGAAGCCTGTCTGAAAGCTCCATTTATCCCTGCCTTACTTGCTCCAGCTGCACTGAATCCATGCTGATGTCATGCACAGCCAGTACTGTGGCACATGTGGCTCTGGCTGGTTTCTTGGTTCACCAGCATCACACAGGTGCTGGAGTAACCAGGATTAGGGGACACTTTTGCATTATACTGCATTTATCCAGATTTTCTCATTTATTTCATTAACACTTATTTCCCAGCAAGGTGCTACTAATCTCAAAGTGTGCTAACAGATACAACAAAAGAGAAAAAAATTGCAAACTCATAAAAATATATACTCATTTTAAGCACATCTGGTTATATACAAATGCTACTCTGATTTTCTCAGTTACATAAATTATTCTCAATGATATCTTTAGATGGACCAAAAAATTGAGTTTCTGCTAGATGCCCTTTTTTGAGGCATTCTTACACGGCCCTTAAAAACCCCTATATCTAATTTGAATATTAATCTTGATACTGGTGTGAAACACTGAAAGCGAAGGGAGAGGCACAGCAGCCTCCTGATACCAGAGCAATGTCACTTTACAAGATAACCTAAATAATGTGAATAAAATCCACAGTCATTGACAGTGAAATTAAGCATCTGTTAAGGGCCACTGACCACATATTTTCATAGAGTGTGATATCTAGATATTCCTTTGCTTTACATAATATACATGTACTGATTGGTAACACCACAAATACAGGCACAGCAGTAGAAACTGAAATCAATCCGAATAAATTAGAATATACATGATCAAGAAAACAAACCTGCTCTTTCTCCCCTATTTCTCATACCTTAGTCTGTATAAATAGCTCCTGATGAACAAACATCCTATTATTTTCAATATGGACTATACAACTAATCCATCCAGCAACATACGCTATGGAATTCTCACTTCTCTCTCTGTGTTGGCACTATACAGTGAATTTTCTTTGGAAGATATTTAACAAAGGTTTTGGCTTCACACATGTGTCCAACTACACAACAGGCAAAGAAGAACTATTATCTCATTAACAGGTCACACGGACTAAAGCCCAGACTGCAAATTCTTACCTCACTTTTCTCAATTCTTTACTGATTTTAAGCGACTTTTATGGAAATAATTAAATAACCAGCAACAGTAGCTGGTACTTCTGTCATGCATTTATGATATGTCACGTGATGATAAGATGAATGGATTACCTACCTATGAAGTAGAAACAGGCTTACAAGTGGCTTAGTTCAGTAGTACAGTTCAGTGTAATGTTTGTAAAGCCAAGTCAAACCTTTCAGTGAGAGGAAGTTTTATGTGTATTGATAACTTCCCCTCCATGTCTAAATCGGAACTTACATTTCACTTCTGCAGTAGAAACACTTCCCTATTAACAATTTATCTAAGGAGTTTCAGGTATGTTTATATTTCAGCCAAAGTCTGGGAGAAAAAAACATAAATGAATGCTGCATCAATAAACAGAAGATAAATTTATTTCAACAAGTAGTTGATTAGCCATATGGCTGTAACATGAAGGATGGCCTGAGAGAGAATACAGAGGTTTTTTGACTTTATTGTGGGAACGGGTACTGTGACAGCTGAGCTTTCATTTGGACTTAAAAAAAACGCACAGAACAAAATCTTCACAGAAATCTTCTAAGTTTTATCATAAAGATTATTTTTATTACCTCCAGCAAATATGAACATCCTTTCTTTAAGGAAAGCTGACTCAACTGAGAGAGCAGCTGTCAATTCGCCTAGTTACAGGTACTCACATGAAGCTTGTTTTCTGCTCGCAAAGCCTCTGAAAACACAGGCAAGAATGGTAATAGAAACATTACTTCTTGACAACACAAAGACACAGCAGAAATTCTAAGGCATAAAATCTTGTCTGACAATATCTGGTTTTCTAGGTATCTGGGCCAGACTACTTAGAAGTCTTGCTGCTACAGATGATCCTCAAATTTGGAGCTTTGTCTTATAACTATGTAATTTAGTCCTTCCAGAGATTCAGTAGTCTTTTTCTCCACTGCTGTTAATATCTCTGGCACTTTCATTCTTAAAAAGGGATTTTTAGATTTTCATTTGGCACAAATTTCCTAGTCTTCCACAAGAGAAAAAGCAAAAGAGAAGCAATGTTGCATCAAACTTAAAAGTGATGTTTTTATTATTAAAAGACCCAACCCAAACAAACCAACCCCAAATATTTCAGTTTAGAAGAAAATTCCTCCTCCATCTTTTACACACCTATAACCATTGTCTGGGATGTATGAAGTGAATTCCCTGTGTGTCAAACACAAAAAAGTCCTTGAGATGTCTTTCTCCCTTCCAAACTCCCAATCACCATAATCCTCTGGAGACTTTTTGCTATATTCTCTGCCACATTGCTCCTTTTCTCCTTTTTTGTAGTAATATTCAGATGCTCTTTGAGGAAGCAGTATGAAGAGAACAGGACATTCTTCCTGTCTAGCTGCTTTAATGGCGGAGCAAACTCTAACCAGCAAATAACTCCAATTCCTGTATGGCGCTCATCTCTTATAGTCCCTTCCCTACCTTGAAAAGTCTGAAATAAAATAGGTATAGGATTTCTTTCCTGAAACCCTAGAACAGACAGAAAGATAAAATGGATTGGAGATAAAATCAGGGAAATTATTTTTAAAGACTTATTTTGCCTAAACTCAGACACATGAGAAGAGAGAAACTGGGCCACAAATTTCTCCATGTAAATCTTACTGGCTTTGCCATTAGGGACTCTGGTAGTCATTCCTCTCACCTTTATACACAGGTGAGAAGTACCAACTCCACAAAACATTCTTTCTAAACCTCCATCCTCATCCTGTATGAAGAGCACCTGCTTCCCTATAGAACTGTGTCCGAAAAGGACGAACAACAGTCATGTACATAATGTACAATCACCTAAATCAGATAGACGAGTATTTTTTGTTTACTGAAGTAGAACACATAAATACTTTTATTAAGAAATTTAGTGGTTGAAAAAGAGGTCAGATCTGACATACAGGATAGTGTGAGGATACCCAGATAGTCAGAAATAAACTACTAGTCGTTACTGGGCTCCCTCTGTCCACTGAGAATGTTGGATTTGACAGCATCAAAGGCTGCCGCAAGCGACAGTCCCAAAGATATTGCTGAAGATCACCTGATCTCTAGTGCTACGAAACAAGCAACTACCATGGCAAAAAATAAATTTAAAATTCAATAATAATCTCCAGAAAAATCTCAAAGATGAATAAAAGATAAATTTTACACACACTCACATTTTTTAAAAACCTTTAACAATATAACAGCTGAGACATATATGGGAAATACTGGCTGAAATTGCTACTAGCATGTGCAAGAAGTACAACTCATTATGTGACTCATTTTACAGAACCTTGTATGGTAGACCATGCATGTAGATTATTATCAGACAGGAAAAAAAGAAAAATTAAAAAATAATTTTGATAGCACAAGATGCCAAAAGACCAAACTATACACAGTGGAAAACAATGTGATAAAACACAAAAACTGGAGGGGGAAGAGGAAATCAGTTTGAACTCAATTGTCTCAAGTCCTGCCCAGTCACTCTTGATTACGGCATGCCATCAGGAAATCCTGACCATTAAAGTGTCAGACCATTAAAAATATAGTTTATGCAAGTCCTTTTCTAGAACAACTGCCAAAATAGAAAACCTCTTAAGATAAAATATTTTCATTAAAAATAGTATTTTTAATTTCACAGAAACCCTTACTTAGAAAGAAGCGAGATCTAATTAATAGCCTACTTCCCAACTACTAATGTATTTAACATGCTTTGTTTCACTGTCAGGGAGCTGCTCTCATGCAAGACCAGCTTCAAAGAATGTAAAGGATAAGTTTCATCCATCCATAATCTAAACATAATCCATCACATTTGGAAGCAGGATAATGGCAGGAATGTAAAGGTTCAGGGCTGTAAGTTAAATTCCCAACAGTAATTTTCAGAAATGTTCTTACTGTCCTGACATTTTATACAACTGCAGCCTTCAATTCACTTTTAAGGAGCACATATAATAAAGCAAGTTAGACTTTAATACATGAATTTCTGCTCAAAAGCAGTTCTGTAATCAAGTTGCAAACTTCTCAGAGAAACAATACCACCCCAAGCACACATCTGGTACCTACAGTCTCCTTTCCCAGTGGACCTTGTGAAGACTTAACATGCCCTTACTGTCAAATTACTTTGCACAGCACAAGCAAAGAACATAGGTCTCTATCCTGGTATCTCATCTTCCTTCAAAGCACTGAACTTTAACAAATGAGCATATATAACTATCAAGATTAACTCATTCACAAATTTTGTATTCCCTCAAAAGAATAACCACGTAAGTATAAAAAAACCTTGTTTCTTTACTTCCTATGCTCATTAGCATTAGGCTTCTACAGCATTGCAAGTCATACTTTCAGTAACGATGCAAACAGAAGCAATTCTATTCCAGTATGATTAACTTGCCAAAAAAAAAGCTTACAATATTAATTTTAAAGGGCAGTATCTGATGCTTATTTTTTATTTAACTTTATTACTGCAACAGGAACAAAGATGTCAACTCCCCACTGAATATAGAGAGCAAAGCCAGAATTGCATAACATTCGCTTGTTCTGTTAGTTCTTCTGATCCACCTGCACTTTGGAAAATGTAAACCAAGCCCCCACTAAGTCTGAGCCAGTAGTATTCCCTGCTTTTCATGGGGGCCTGTAAGCTCAGGCTCATCACCATACCAGTCCGTTATCATGCTTCTAGATGGCACTGTGCATTCATGTAACGGCTGAGAGGCCGTAACTCATTAGTGTTATTTCTCCTTCAGTTCTATCTCCTGGAGTTTCTTATTATTTAGAGGAAGTTTCCAAGGGGGATGCAGATTCCTACTGAGCAAATGTAAGCTTGCTGAGAGTAGCTTGGTTTCTCATCATTACCTCTCCTGGCCGATGGACTCCCACTTGAGAGCAACAGACTGATGGTCAACTTTTCAAGCAACAGGTAAGGGAGCACTGCTAAATTTGCATGCACTCATGATGTTTATGATTGGCACAGAAAGTGTGCCCTGCTCAGCCCATAGGGTGAGGGAAATGGGGCAGAGAACAGAACATGTACTGCTAAGAGAAAAACCCATTTTTGCCATCAAATTGAAGGCTGCACCAGGCTGGAAACACACTGATGCTCTGAATCCTGTGTTAAGCACGAGCTAACAAAGGCAATAAAATTATATCAGTGCTTGGCTAAACGATATTAAACTAAAAAGCAGAAGGGAGGCAAAGGCTGCAGTGGAAATATACACTAGTCAGGCCTGGGAAATGAAAGAGTAGGAAGAGAAGGAAAGAGATTTGCTAGTGTTTATTCCAGATTTCCTTATACACTGCTCTGTAAGTTAAGGAAGCACACATTTCCACAGCAGCAATGAGACTGAACCTACTCTGAATAAAGAATTCATTCCCATGGTATGCTAACTACATGAAGAGAAAGAAAAACACAAACTAAACCTAAAGTTTTAAGAAGTAGCATCTAAAACCTAAAACTAAGGCAAGGATATAGCAGCAAAGGAATAAATGTAAATACAGGCTGCACAGACAACTTCATTCTAACACTTGTCAATGCAAACATATCATCTGTGATGATGTTTTACTTTCTTTCAATATACTAAAAGGTATGTATACACAAAAAAAGCATCCTGTAATAAAGTCAAAGTGACCACAGCCATGCCTCTGTTAACCAGCAAACAGAAACTTAAATACCTTATCTCATCTTTCCTAATCCACAGTTCTCTGGAAAAACAAAACTTCACATCCTCAGTTTGCAGACTCAAGGATATAAAAAACTCTATTGGTGCACTGTACTTGAAGAAAAAACAATGTCAAAATGCTCAACAAATTAACGCTTGATATTATTTCCAAAAAGATTGTGTCAGAAGCCAGCAGTTTTTGCAAAGAGTTCTCTTGCGGAACACAACCCAAGGTAGTTTGTTTAACCTTCTCTCCCTTTGCTCCCTGCTTATTCTTTCCTTGTGAGAAGAGGGCAATTCCAGCTCCCAGTTCAGAGAGGAAAATACTTTTCCTCATTATTCTCATTATCCTCAATTATCCTCATTAATGTCAAATTGATACCTTTCCTGAGTAAATGCAAAAAAGTAATGAATGCTGGCAGTTCTGCTCTAAAAGACTATTTTGGAAAAGGACTCTGGAACATCAGTTATAAAGTAACCAAGAACTTCAAATCATGTATCATTAAAAAACAAACAAACAAAAAAGCCCCCAAACCAATACAATAGCCCAGACTGGGTTGACTTACAGAGCACTTTCACACCCTTATAAATATAACTGTCTAGTGAAGCGCTCAGAAATATTGTAACAGTATTTCTGACACCAAGGTATGTTTTGAAAATTGAAGTGTTAGATATATATACACAAGGATTAAAAATGCAAAGAAGAGAATAAACAAACAAATACAATCGAGTATTGGAATATGCTCAAGCATACACAAATCAGGGATAGAAAATGTCTCATGCATTAAATATCAATTTCAGAAAAGAACAACTGTTCCATGCTCTGATTCTGTCAGTTTTGCGTAGTGATCCTCCATATGAACATATGAGCTGAAAAGGAAAATAAACTAGACTAACTCAATCTGCCACATTTGACACAAACATGTCAAGGACAGAAAAGCAGAAAAAGTGAAAACAACATTTTCAAAAGCATATTCTTACAGTAATTTTGCTGAGGGATCAAAAACAAACCTTTTTTTTTTTCCATATCCAGGTAACTACCTAAATTTAACTGTAAAAAAAAATTATCTGATTATTTCCCTGAATGAAATTTTCCGCCCTGTACTCAGGGGATCAGCTCTTCTGAAAATTCAACTTCAATGGGTTTCAGTTCCCCGTAGATGTAACCAAAGAGTTACTAGCACATAGGAAAGACCAACTATTTCTCAACTACGGCATAAATTACCTTGCGATGGCACACATGTATCTTATAATGTTGTTGTAAATTCTATTTCTAAATTAGGTGTAGTTAGTTGTCTGTGTTTTTTCTGTTTATCAAATGTACTCTTCTGAGCCAAGTCCTTTCATTCATCAAATTCTACAGAAAAACAGCAGTGTCAGCTGCTTAATTTATCGGTAGTCCGGGATATCTATTTTCTTGGGGAAAAATGTTAGATGAATACGAAAATTAACAAATACATAGAAAATTTAGGATTGCTCACTATGTCACTTATCCAAATTTGCTTTGCATGTGTGGGTTAGTGTGGGTATTGTTTTTTGAGGTTTCTCAGTGCTTTTTAAGTCTTTAACAGCAAAAGGTAGTGCTGAGTTCACATGAGACCCTAGTTAGCAATATTTTTTTTAAGAATAAGCACGAGACACTTGTATTTCTAATCCGACCTTCTGACTAAATTTATCTATGCTTACTGCAAATAAAGTAAACTAAATTAGCAAGAATCCCAAGTTCCTTAGGGAAACAGATGACAGCCTTTAGGGCTTTAAGTCCTCAGATGAAGCACAAGGGCATAGCATAAACCTGGCAAAAAAATCCCACCCAGCATGCACGTAGCCAGCCCTCAAACTGGACTTCTGTAAGAAGACAATACTCAGTGCCATGCAGAGCTATTCTTAGCCACCATAAACACACCAAGGTTTCAGAGTTAACAGCTTCTTTGTCAGTTTCATGGGAGGAGACTAGTCACATCTGAAATAAAAATAGGTTGTCATATGCTTGTCCATGGAACTCTAAAATACATGGCCAAATTGGTCATTTAAAAGATTCGAGCTGTATGTATTGGTATTATAAGGAAAAAGAAAAACCTTTTTTTCTCCTACCTTCCTCAACTTCCATTTTAACTTTTTATGTGATTCTAATTTACTTCAAAAAGTAGTTTGCTCTCTCCACAGTAGGAACCTTTATCTGGTTTCAATACATCCTTATAAGCTCTAAAAACCATTGCAGAGAACTGTAACTGAGAGGCTGAGACTGCTGTGAATGTGAAGTTCTGGCCGTGGAGGCACCAGGGAAAGTGGGGCTCTCAGCACGGCCTGCATGAACAACATATGGCTGAGCAGGTACGGACACCACCCTGCACCCACCTGCAGTTTCATCACACACTCAGATCTGGACACAAAGAGCCATGTAATGACTCACAAAAGTGGGACAGGATGGGCACACTGAACAGTGACAGCTCCAAAAAAACAGCTCCAAAATCTGTTGCCAAATGAGAAGGAGCCCAGGACGTGTGGAGAACGTTACACGTGGCATTCTTGGCTCCCATACCATGACCATAGATTACAGATGTAATAGCTTGACACAAGCATTGTGGTGCCTTTTTGCTGGACAGACACCTTGAGCACCTCCGTCCTAGTGCCTGGCTGCTGGATGGACTTCTTGGACACACACACTTTGCTTCCCCCAGTTCATATTTTAGATAACATCTGTTTTCCCTACTATATGGTCTCGCATTTACATCTGCTACATGGTTTATACAATGTTGCAACAGCATTTCCTACACCGTTTTGCAGTAGAAATTAAATAGTAAGTTTCGCATTTTTGTAGGAAGACATGGAAAATATCCAGTCTATCAGCAAAGTAACAGAAATGTAAAATCTATTCTGAACTCTTCCATGCTGATGGACAGGGATAAAAACATGTTTATACATAAACCCATATTTTAAAGACAGCAGCCTGTAAGGAGGTGAGACAACTGTGCCATAGCTACATTCAGAACCGCACTCATTCAAATACTACCAGGTTTTGAGGCTTGAGAAGTAACTAAGCATCTAACTGCACGTGCTGACACCAACTATGGCAGACCATTAATGACAGCAGTACTTGCATGATATTTAGAAGACTACACAGTTCACCACAAATATAAGAACAAAAAATATACAGGAAAAAAATATAAGAAACTATTAAGATTCTGCTTTAAAAATTCTCCAATGTTCATCCCTCTTTAGGAAGAGAGGGTGAAATTTCCTAGTAGAGAATATCACGAAAGAAATAATGGTCTGATAATCTGTAGGGCTCCTTATTACTGCCACATGATGAAAAAAAAAATAAAGTCGCTTAGGTTTCCAACCAGAATTAGTACCGACAGGTAGTCAATGCTGCTATCTCCCAAGCTGCAATATATAAATATATTGGCAGTATTATTTTTAAAATGGAGCAATACTCACTTCCTTCTCGCTCAGGTATACTATTAACGGAACTGATATTATGCATTGCCCAGTTATTCCCACTTAACCCTGGAAATCTCAGCCTCTCTGGTCACGGTTTTGGACCTCAAGCTCCCTCAGTGTATCGAGGATACACAGGCAAATTCTGTATGTATTCTCATAAAGCATTACCTCATTGATCATTCTACAGTAATAAAACACAGATAAGATGAACAACTGAACAACTTCTGGGAGGAACAGAAGCAGAGATGCAGTTTGGCCACGGTGGGACTGTGCAGCTCAGTCGGGGGTTAGGGCCTCAAAGAAGGGAGCGCTCCAGTCCTGACACCTGGAAGGAGACCAAATGTAAACCACGAAACGGTAACAAGCACCAGCCTTTGCCAAGCTGCACTCTTGGCCAGTGACCTGGAAACGCGAGTTTCACATCCAGAATTCATCGCTCATCTTTTTCCCTCAGGATGTGGTATTTTAAGTTTGTGTGGTCACATATTAACACCACCATAAAACACCAAGATGTTTTAATCATGTTAGGATGGCACAGCTGCACCTCATGGGCCTCTGTCATCTCTCTCAGTCCCCAAATATCTAAAACTATCCAATATTCACAATCACTTTCTGGCAGTCACTCTTAGCAATCTCAGTCTTAAAACTGCAAACAATTCTCAAGGACTTAACATCATTTTTCTCAGCACCATTAGGTAGATCGTCTCAGCAGAAGTAAGCAAGCAGAGAAGAGATACAAAAGCTTGAGGAAAAAACTACAAATGTGCAAGAATATATGTTAAAAAACCAGTATCTAAACTAAAGTTAACTGGGGACACAAGTACTTCCTCACTTCAGGTTTTCAGAATAAGAAGTGCAGTGCATACTATTTTTTTTTTATTTTAAAAACTTGCATCGACAGGAAGACACCAGTTTGGCAGAGCAAGATTGAATTTTAGTGATGCTGAACTTCAGCTCAATACACTTCAAAAAGTTTTCGTGCTCAGTAGTAGCTTAATTCACATTCTTTATCACATTTTAGATAGTGAAACCCTACAGTTTGCTTCAAATAATATAGAACCAATGCCTGCACTCTCCCTAAGGACCTCCTAGGTCTGTCCGGCCATCCTCTCCCCTGTTGATCAAACACATTCTTGTTTTCCTTGTCTTCTCCGAGATGAACACTCCAGTTTTCCAGTTACAGTAATGTCTTTAGGGACAATGTGGCTATAAAAGACAGGAATTAACTATAAATTAAAAAAAAAAAATGTAAGTACAAATTATTCAAATAAACCTTCGAACAATAGTACAGTGATAGATACTAGGAAAACTTTAAACAGTGAAATCACTTTCCTTTTCGTCACCTTCTGTCATATTTGTAAAACCTGGGTTTGCCTATAGTTTTTTTAAGGTAGTTCTTTCAGAATTAGTGATAAACTTTTTAATTTTCCTATGGAAGAAAAACCATAACTTGAAGTACTCTTTCGGGGGTTTTTAAATCATTACTTAAGAAGAAAAAAAGTAAGAGAAATAGACTACAAAATCTTTCCCATTCATGCACTTCTGCGAGGTTATTTCTAGGTTTTGGGTTCCTCTTTCCTGTTTTCCTACCCAGTTACTTTGTGAAGAGAGAGGTTCAAAGATGAAAACACCTCTACAAGCACAACAATATATGATTCCACCTTAATATCCCTGGCTTAGTCTGCCATGGGTTTCTGGACACATTGTTCAAACAGCTATCAAAAAAACTTTGAACTTCTCAGCCAAACCTCAGAACACCTGGGTTTTAGCTTCCTCCTTTTTTCACTTTGATGTTATAAAAAAGAAGTGCCAGTTGCCAGCCCCTCTTTTTTCAGGACAAGACCTCATTTGTAGCTGAAAGAACAGTAAAAATCTGGTAATATCTGGCCCAGATGCTATGTCCCGCTGACAGCCAGCAGAAAGCAAGATGTTAGAGAGAAAAAAGAGGCAGGTTTCCACTGAGATGTCAGACACGCGATTTTCTGAGCTGAACATGGGCTGCATTAAGAGCTGCTGAGTTGTTACTGACCACTGACCCCAGCACCCTCGCAAACATCACTGTTCCTAACCTGAAAATCTTCAGTTCTAGTTCAGCAGCATGAACAAAGGAAGCAAACAGGGATGATGAATAAAAGAAGCAAAAGGAAGAAAATTAAGAACCCCCAGGGCTAGATACACTGCTTTGATAGCGCTGTGAATGTAACAATTCTTTCAAATATCCATTAATTAGTTAGCATTGATTTGCAAGTGCTTAAGGCATTCATACATCTTTCTAGACCACCATTCTTGTCTGTACCAGTTGCCTGCAAAGAAAACTTCAAAAAATAAAGTTGAAAATATCCCCAAATCACATGCCAGCTGTGCCTGATGGCCAGAAGCAGAGGAGTTATTTATACCTCCCATGCTGTACAAAATTAATTGCTTCTAGAACTTAAACGAATTCTTGAGCAAGAAACTTATAAATATTAATGTTTTAAATTACAAATTTTATTTTTGAAGATTGAAATGGTTGGTTTTTTAAACTCTTAGCAGTCTGTTTCTGAGGCTAAGTATATCTGAAAAAAAGTACTCTTTCTTTCCTTTGGATTTTCAAATTCTTGATTCTTAGGAGAAGAATGAGAAAAGGCAAAGAATGAGGAAAATGTTTTATATGCCTGTTGTTTTCTACTACTACTTTGAAAGCATTAAAAATATATATCCATATATATTCATCAGTAGAATTTGTGCTAAACTGAGTAAAATCTGTCCTACACATAGTGCTTTTCTTATTTTTTCTAACTATGCCTACTTAGGACATCAAGTTTAAATTCTGATGAAAATTAATTAAAGAATCATAAACCGTGTAATTCTGAAACTGTATTGAAACATTTTCCACATCTAGCTTTTTGACAATCACTGTATTTTAAGTACTTCTAGATCAGTCTGTAAGAGACTCCTGGATTTGTCTAATGAGAGTTATCAACGCAAACTCAATGATAAAAAGTTTATTTCTTTCTGTATCTTAATTTTCGAATAATTAATCTTCTGTTATTGCAGCTTGGTATTCTATTATACAAATTATATTTCATTTAACTCCCTTGACATCTCTCACAGAATGTAGTTTCCACCAGACCTATTAATATAAACCTTTGCTTGTGACATTCACACAGGCAACTGGGAATGTTAAGAGTTCAAAAACTTAATTCTTATTTACAGTAGCATGGCCCAGTTCCTTTTAGGTTCCAAGTGTTCTTTCTGATTTAGAATGGCCTTTTCCTCTTTAAGTTTAAATTGGCCCTTTATTTTGCACTGTACCTAACAGAACTTTGCACTGTACCAAACAGCTCCCTTTGACTAGCATCGTTACTCTTTGCATAGGAATGAGGAAGAATATTTATTTCTGTAGAGGGGAAAAACCTCCAACTACATGTACACAGGATATAATACAGCAAACAAAAGTTGGCAATCACCTTCCCAAATAAATAAACGTTGTTGTGTCAGTTATCTCTTAAATGCTATTAAACCCCTAAAGTCTAAACCTTTCCCCTTCAAATACAAAAGCACCAGAGTGTATAAAAAAAAAAAAAGTCAGCAGAAATGGGGTATTTGATATGGCTTGTTGCAATTGGTTTATCTGGAGCTTTCCTGAAGTCCATGCAGAGCATGCAGTTTATTCCAGCAACAGTAGCTGACAGAGTGGTTTGCATTTGGTGCACTTTCTCCTTTCAATAGCATTCTCTTCTGTCATTTGAATCATTACAGAACCTAGTTATGGGTTTATTAAAAGGTCTATTACTTTCATAGAAAGAATGTCCCAAAGGGAAGCTCATTCTAGCATATCTATGCCTGATGAAGATAAATAACATATATCCCAACATATAATGTACTGCCTACAACACAGGCATTTTATTAAAAAGATAATACAAAGAACTTCACACAAAACAATATGCAAAAAAAAGTTGTTTTAAATAACAGTTCAATATTTTCTATCTTTACGTGCAGAGAAGTCCAAAGGAAGGCCCAAAATATCATATAACCTATAGCTAATTATGACTGGTAAAAATCTGGATACATACACTTCCCTAACGAGCATCCACACTCTAATGCCCAATTTACATGGAAGGTGTTACAGAACAGACTGCTGACATCAAACAGGTATGGCAAGCAAAAAGCATACATGGAGGTACAAATGCTTAGCAATAATGGAAGCTAGACCAACCCCAAAATCCCCAACCCTCCCCTCCCCCCATCTTCAGTCATACGGAAGAAAAATGAGCAAATATAAAAAGGCTTCTCTGCAAAAGACAAGAGAGCAAGACTCAATGACCCAGCTGAGCTGAGACACCCATACATGTCCACCAAGAGAGGCAGTCGGCCTCTCACTGCTAGGCAGATGACCCTGAACATTCTTTCACACGACCCTCAACATCCACCCTCCTTCCCTTGAGATCATTCACTTAGGTATGTTGGGTATTCTTCAGCTTCAGGGTGGTACTTGGCTTTGACTAGTTTGGATTTTATACTTACAGCCTTGCTATCTTCTTCCAGCCTACATCCACTTACAGACCTTGTTATTCCGAACTTATCCAGGAACAAAGAAAGAAGGGAAAAAGAACCCCACCCAATCTTCTCTTTACATACCAAATTTTACTACACAGAACGTTACTAGCACCTCATTTCATGGAATATATGCCAACACACCATATATCAGGAAATGCAATGACTCATTACGTGACTCAAGACGTACTGCACAAGAGGCCATCATCAGAGGCCACATAAGTTCATAAACAGAGCCAGACATGGAGGTTACACTCCACAATACATGAATACGTTGATACAATCACACAGTATTGCGCGATTAACTACTGACAGAAACTTGCTTTTCCCATGACAACTGAAAGACTATGGAAAGGTCATCATATGTCCCCTCTACGGGAAAACAATTTGCTGCTTGAGCAGTACAGTGACCTGTAGCTACATTTACTAACACTTAGATGCTTTTTTTTCAAAAAAGCAGAATTTAGTAGCTTTATTAAAACTTAACACGTTTTTCATTTTAAAAAATTAACCTTTCAATATGTCAAAACAATTTTGGAAGATAGAATCATAAAAAAAAATTGTTACATTCTCTAGAAAGAGCCTATCAGGTTTCAGCATACAAGGAAACACCACAAACTGACGTGATTCTTTGAAGTCAAGGTTACAATAAAGAAAAAGTTTCCTCTGAAAAAGACTGAGCATATTATTGTTTGGGATGCTTAACACTAGAGAAATGAAGTTAACACTCTACTTAATATTGTACTTATTTAATTTCTATTATTGTTTTAGTGGCACCAAAAATAGTATCTCATGAAAATAGGATTTTTCTTAATTGTTAAGTAATACTGATTTTTCCACTGGAATATAAAAGCTGTATGAAAACTCTCCAGAGCACCACAGTGCCACTAACAACTCTTACACCAAAGTCTAGACTCTGGAGGAGAAGCAATCATGTAACATCTCAGATCAATTTTTTCCTCAGGTTTTATTTTGCTTTGCAGTTTAACAGTTAATGGGAAAACAAGCTGAAATTTATCATACAATAATGATTGCTAATATCTTAAAAGCTTGTGCTTTTATCACTCTTTAAAAGTATAATCCACTAGCAAATTGCCACAGAAGCAGCAAATCTGTGACTTTGCTAAAAAGCCATGCACACCTCCACATATACTCCACCATACTCCACCTCACCCATCTTCTCCAAAAGAACAAGACTGTCAAGAAAACATTTGTTTTCCCAGAATTCTTCCTATGGTCCTTTTTAATATACATTCCTATCATGTCGCTGTAACGTGATCTTTCTTATTTAAATTACAGCTTCAGTGCTGTCCTCAAACAAAAAGTCACAGGATAAAAATGAATCCATTACATCTACTTTGTTAAATACTGTATTAGCAGAGCAGAACCTCTCTTGAGAGCCAAGAGTTCATTTCTGGTTGGCAAAGGAGGAAGTAATCTTCAGTCAAACTAATCCTATGGGAAGGTAAATGAATCTTAAAAAGCAAACTCCAACTGCTTTTTTTAATTCACAGAAAAAATAATTCAAAAGTATCTGCCAAGCAGCTCCCCAGTTTTCACGTGCTGGTCAGCACCTGGCAGCCATACCTCCAATAATTCAGTTGCTTTTAAAGTTGCTCCGTTTCTTTCTGATTTTATAACAGTTTCCAAACCAACTGCTGTACAGGCAGATACAGCTCGCTTTCCTGGCAGGACTTTGTTCCCAGGCTCACAAGTCTAAGTAACTTCGAAAATCACTGTCACAAACCCTTATCAAAAAGAGGCCAAGGGCAACGACCTCGGTGTAGCTTTGGCAGGCGCGTTGTTGAAGCACAGCCCTGCTCTCTTAACCAGCATAAGTTCTTGATACACACGCATGACTTCTGAAGCAAGCTGAGCAGGATGGTATGAAAAAATCTCACAAAGCGCCTCCAAAACTGATTTATCAGAAGAAGATGGGGATGAATTCAAGGACAGAGAAGCACTCACACACAGGAGTACCCTTCTGTTTAGTCCCTTCTGTCTACCAGATAGACACAGCACAACTGCAGCGCAGCAACATAAAGCTGTGTGATAGGTTTTAGAAAGACTATACATCCTATTTAAAAAAAAAAATCCAGAAATAATTCTTAATTTCCAAACAGGACATGACTATTAATACAGTACATACTGGAAACACAGAAAATCTTTTAACAAAGCAGTAATGGATTGTACTTGTGTTTACTGGAAAGCCATTGTTCCTGTCCAGACTGTAAGCTCCAGAAATACATGCCTAGGGTTCACTAAAACTTGTGTCATGTCTTACAGAAAGGTATTTATTACTTAATGCTTTTAACTGTAAGCAGCACCACACTTGGTTTTTGAACTCACATATTGTATTACTAAATGCAATTCTCATGGCATCCACACCTCCTTAAGCTTAAATAAAGGTTTTTGTGGACAAAATATAAGAGCCTTCTTACACCAAGCAACACAAATAACAATCAAAATTAATATTTTTCCTACAACTAAGACACTCAGAAGAACAGTTAGACAAGCCACGTATTGAAACTGCAATGGGCTAAACAACAGAATCCAAGAACATTGAGATACATCATCACAACTAAGATTCCTTAAATACTACGGAACCAAGCAACCTGAGGACAACCCAGTATAAAGCCCCCATTACATTCACAACTCCAGTAAGCAAATAGTTCTTATGCAGGAACATCCTCACTTCACTGCTGGATTAAAAGAACATTCCTGACTCCATTTAAAAAGAAGTAATGCCTAAAATTGTTGGCACAGAGACAGCATTCTGAAACTAGGCCGTATGAATGTCACTTCATTGTTGTTACTGAAAGAAAAAAGATCAACTACAATAAAACCTTAGCCAGCACTGCAACATTATGCCAGCTAAGCAAGCCCTTAACCAGACCCATGGAGCTTTGCTGCCTTTCTGCTACACACTTAAACACTCTCTGCAGATGCTTATTTTTATGTACATGGAAATGCATGCAAGCATACCCACTCCTTTTCTGACATCCTTCAGCATATAAAAATTTAAAGTTATGATATAAACCATAAAAAGTAGCATTGGCACCTAAAAAAATTATGAAAACACAGCAAAAACTTTTCTCAAGTAATTTTTTAGCATATGAATGTTTACTGAATTTCCAAACACAACCTCAACATAAATATTGCGTAATTCCTTGCTCTGCACATACTGCATCACTTGGTTAGAAAATGTTTCAGGAACAAAGCAAATGGCTTGCCCACTTCAGCTCAACTCACTACGATGTGCATGTGAATCACAATTCTTGGAGCCGGTACAGGCTGCACAGAGGGCTCTGCTCCTGGCCAGCCTGCACAGCGCGCCATCAGAATGAGACTCTCGCACGCTCACAGAGTAGACGTGCAGCTATGCTGGAATCACAACCATTTTCACAAATGGAGTCATAGCCCTGGAAAAGTGAAATAAACCCCAGCTATCTCACTGGAGCAGACAGAAAATTGGTCTGCTGGTAGATGATCCAAGTGCCACTTCCTGATGAAGGAGTCAGGAAGATCTTACTCTGTTGTGCTTACATAACAGAGGGCATAAAGGAGAAAACATAGCATCATATATAACTTCTTCTCAGACAATCTTTTTATTATTATTACTCTCTATCTTGTTGTTATTATTACTCTATCTTCTTACAGCTGACAGTTATCTAGTCTAGAAGCTGCAATTTATCTCCTTATCTATACAATTACATATCCAGTTGCAGACTGAATTTATTGTAACTGATTGTATTCTATTATTTACTTTAGTTTGGAAACAATATACATGAATCAACATTAAGGATTTTTAATCATTTTCATATGACAGCTTCAACTTCTACTATAAAATACTAGAAAAATCCTTCCAGTTACATTTATTGCAGCAAGAATGTTAATAACTACCAAGTACAATTACAAGGTGTAATTTGGAACAGATACTGTTAATCTGCAAAACACAAATTAAACAAACTAAAAAGCAAAACCTATAAGGATACCTGCTCTGAAACATGCATCACTTTCACTTGTAAGACAATAGCCTAGAAGTTATCAGTCCAAAACATGAATTACAGCAGTTAATACAAAAAGCAAATCAGGTCTGAATGAGCTATTGGGACAAACCAAGTATCTGCATAATCTTCTAGCACTGATTAATACACTGTATAATAAATAACTTGCTACTAATTACTTCAAACAAGACAGACAGGTGAATATACACTACTGTATTGGAGTAAAAATCATAATGGAGGTATTTTGATGAAGTGGATGGTGAGTGGAAACTGCGCATCCCAGTACATCTCAAGCAGCAATTAATTAAACATAACGCTGAGATACCTCCAGATTTTAACTTTTTTCGTTTTACAAACACAAGAAACTTAAGGCATACGAAATACTCAGCTGACATTCAATTGCGTCATCTTTATCACCTCCTGGCGTCCTATCATGAAGTTGCTGTGCTTACGTTAGCAAAGCCTTCCACACAGTGCGCGGCAGCTCCGGGCCGGAGACCCCGCATTGAAGCATGTGTGAAGGGGTGATGTGAGGACAGACGGCTTGTCTGAACCAAGAGCAGCATCCTTGCTTCGCTGGTTCAATTCAGACAAGGGATCCTACTAGAAACTCTCGTTTCAGGCTATTTAGAAGATCAAAGTGGGCAGCTTTTGTAGGCATAAGAATAGGTTTGAGGCACAAAAATAATTCCCCCCCCCCCCCCCCCCCAAAATACACTGTCCAAGGGTGACTGATTTGCTTCAAATGAGTATTTGGACCTTGACAGAACTAAGACATAGCGTCAGCATCTGGTAACTCTGCAGAGACGAGCATCTACTTGTCCCCTCTCTTGGACAGCAAAGGGTGCAAAGAACTTTACCAGACTGAACCAACTGCAGCCTAAGAAAATAAAATAATAAATATATACATACAAAACCTTACATGAGGACTAAGAAGCAGACAGCTCTCAGACTGGCTATGCCAAGTTGCACCAGCACACAGGACCACAAA
>VXBT01000566.1:5177-36902 GCA_013400235.1 Oriolus oriolus
TCCTATTGCTTGGCACCACCAAGAAGAGCCTGGCTCAATCTCCTTGGCACCACACCCCTTTAGATATTTGTACACATTGATGAGCTTCTCTCTCAGTTGTCTCTTCTTGAGGCTGAACAGGCCCAGCTCCGTCAGCCCTTCCTTGTAAGAGAAATGCCTCCAATCCCTTAATCATCTTTTTTGTCCTCACTGTCCGCTCATCCAACCCACACTTTCTGAGTTTGCCTACGAGGATGCTATAAGACACAGTGTCGAAAGCCTTGCTGAAATCAAGAACAATACCTGTTGCCATACCTACTGCTCTCTCTTCATCCGTCTGGGTAGTTGTTTCATTGTAGAAGGCTGGTCAATCAGGTTGGTCAAACGTGACTTGCCTTTGGTGAACCCATGCTGACTGCTCCTGATCACCTTTATGTCTTCCATGTTGGTAGAGATGGCCTCCAGAATGAGGTGCTCCATCACCTTTCCAGGGAGTGAGGTGAGGCTGACTGGCAGGTGGTTCCCTTTCTTAGTTTCCTTGCCCTTTTTGAAGACTGATGACATTTGCTTTCTTTCAGCCCTCAAGCACCTCTCCCAAACTCCATGACCCTTCAAAGATGATTGTGAGTGGCCTGGCTGTGGTGTCTGCTGGCTTTCTCAGCCGTCATGGAAGTATCCCATCAGGGTCCATGAACTTCTGGATGTTGAGTTTGTTTAGGTGTTTTCTGGTGCAATCCTCCTCGATCAAAGGAAGGTCTTCCCCCAGCATTCATTTAGTCTGGCCTCCTAGGTCAGAGATTTCTGAGGAGTGGTCTTTTCTGTAAAATCTGATGCAAAAAAGACCTTTTCTGTATTCTGTGTTACCAGGTTCCTCTGTCTGTTAACTAATGGTCCAACACTATCCTTTCTTCTTCTTTTGTTATTTGTGCATTTGAAAAAGCCCTTTTCTTTTTCCTTGATGTTCTTGGCCAGATTTTATTCTAGATAAGCCTTGGCCTTTCTAGTCTCAACATTACTTACTCTGTCCACCTCTCTATATTCACTCCAAGTAGCCTGACCACATTACATGTCCTGTGTATTTCTTGCCTGTAGTTGAATAATGCAGTTCTTTATTCATCCCCAGAGGCTTCTTGCACCCTTGACCTGGTTTCTTCCCCATTGGGATGAATCATTCTTGGGCCTGGAGGAACTGAACCTTTAATGTTATCCAACTCTTTTAGACCCCTCTTCCCTGCATATTTCCCCTTTTCCAGTCACCTGGGACTTCAGCTGACTGCCATGACTTTTTAAATATCATGGAGACTGTCTCTGCTACTACATCAGCCAATTCCCTCAGGACTCTGGGATGCATCTCATCAGATTCCATAGACTTTTGGGCTCTTCAGGTGGTCACAAACCTGGTCTTCCCTTACAGTGGGAGAGACTTTGCTCCTCCAGTCCCATCCCTGGTGTCCATCCACCTGAGCGGTGTGGGAAGAAAGATTGCTATTGAAAACTGAGGCAAATATATTATCAGCCTTCTCCTAATCCATTACCAGGTCATGGTAGACAGATCGTGGTCTTATACTAAAACTGAAAGCCCTGTGACTACAGCAACAGAAGAATTAAGTCCTTTCAGATAGATCAAAAAAAAAAAAAAAATTCCCATTTAATTGGGTGGACTTAGAATCACTTTCACAAATGATGAATAACTAAATATACAAGTGGTTTTTTTACGTAGGAGGAAAATATCAGTCCCATTAGTTTTCCCATGGGTGTCCAGGCATTCAAGCTTTACTAAAAGTTATTGTTAAAATATTTTATAAGCGGTATTTTTGCATGTGTTACTATACATCCTAACATCTTGGAATTTGATCTAAAAATTTTTAATTCTTCTGTAGTTATCTGTGATTTATGAATTGTGTTTAGTGCTATTAATTCCCTGTTTTTTATGACAACTGTGGAGGTAAGTAGTAGGAAGCAGATCTTACTGTATGCTGAATGGAAATTTGGAATCTTTTCTCTTCCTACAAGTCTGTTTTACCTTATGAATAGGGCAATAAAATTAAAGAGAGTATTCACGAAATGGTAGATCTCTGTACACTGTTAGCAGTTAATGCATGGCCTCTTCCTACCACAATAAAATTAGTTGCTTGAACTAACTGTGTGATGATGTAAAAATACTGACTTAAAAACAGATATGTACAGCCCTGCGTGTTCAGGGAGGAAATATCTAGACAAACCATCAGGAAAGAATGATAAAGACTTACTTTTTGAAACTTCATCTCTCTCTGGAACTAAAACACCTTTTTGAAGATTACAATGAAGGTGTCAGTTTCTACATAGGATTCATAACTCCGATTCCCAGCTACTACGTCAAACATTAGCATCCATTTGCAAAGTAGAAAAACAATAACTAGGGCTTTTTTGTTTCTTTTATGTCCCTCCATCCAAAACAAAGAAACCGTTTTCTGCCTTTCCAAACACACTGTATAGAAATACAAATGAATTGGAATGGCTCTTGAGAACACTCTGAAGTTTTTAAAAAAATTACTTTTAAATTCTTACTTAATTCATACTTAAATTCTCTTCCTTAGATGGTTTTGTTTTTAATCCATGCATCTATTCTTAAAATAATTGTTTTCAATAAATACAGCCTTTGTCTTTGTTGAATACCTGTTGTACTCCCATGACTCAGCTGGATTTACAGGTTTTTGCAGCTGATGAGGACTACAATTTTCTCTTATTGTTATTAAATGTAACAGAGCTATCTCTTTCCCAATTGTTGAATACATTCTAGAACAAGATTGCATACAGATGCAAATTCTGTAAAGACTATTCTCACACTGGAAAGGCCTGGATTATATAAAAGAATTAGAATCAAATGTCAACCTTAAAAATGTTCCATTTTGTTTCTAAGTCCAACATTATAATTTCTCTAATTTATTATAAAACCTATCAAAGCAATATGGGATATTGCAGCTTTCTGGGCTGCAAGTGTTAATTGCTGGCTCATATTTGATTTTTCCTCTAACAATATCCTGCAGCCCTTCCCTGCAGGACTACTCTCAATCCAGTCATCACAGAGCCTCTACTGATGCTGGGGACTGCCCTCACGTAGGTGCAGGACCTTGTAACTGGCTTTGTTGAGTTTTAGGAGGGTCAGAGGGTCACATGTGGGCCCACTTCTCAAAAATTTCAAGGTCCTCCCGGAGGGCATCGTTTCCCTCCAACATATCAACTACACCACTGAGCTTGATGCCATCCACAAACTTGCTGAACGTGCATTCAGTACCACTGTCTGTGTCATTGATCACATTATGTAAAAATATTTATTGGTTCCAGTATGGACCCCTGAGGGACACCACTCCTTACTGGTTTCCACTTTAAGATACTGAGACTTAGTTTGGATGTGCCCATCCATCTAACAGTTTACCTGCCAATCACGTCTGTCCAATTCAGAGGTAACTCTGTTGGGAGGGACCACATCCAAGCCCTAACAGAAGTCCAGGTAGATGACATCTGTAGGGGTTCAGTTGTCCACTAATGCAGCCACTCCAAGGTAGAAGGCCAGTTGATTAGTCAGGCACAATTAGCCCATGGTGAAGCCGTGCTGGCTGTCTCCAGTCTTTCATGTGCTTTGACATATCTTCCAGCAAGATCTGTTTCATGATCTTACCGGCCACAGAGGGGAGGCTGATTGGTCAGTGTTTCTATCATCCTCCTTTTTACCTCTTTCAAAAATAACGTGATGGTTCTCTCATTCAGATCACTGGGGGCTTCACCTGGCTGCCCTAACAGTAACAACATCTTTGCCATTTTAAATTTCAGTATTCTGAGTAACAAAAAAGAGTAGTTGATCACTCAGGTTGCCTGGAGAAATGAGGGCAAGAAAATAAGTGTTAAGGATTGGCCTCCTTTAAAGAAAACCAAACACCAAACATGAGAGTAAAAATCTAAACAAAACTCTTAATAAAGAGATAATAATTCTTTTCCAGTTAGACTTGTCATTGTATATAGCCTTAAGCAAAGTAGAGTAAATATTATTGTGAATCCAATCAGTGAAACAACAAAAACTGGTATACACACATTTTATACACATACACACATAATTTTGTACACACACAGTTGCATACAGACACATGGATGCTCACACAGAGACATTTACACAGAGATATTTATGCACAGATTTATTAATTTGTTTGTTTACTTGTCTATTTATTCATTTATTTACTTATTTATTAATTTATATGCATAAGCGTATAAGTATTTGCCTTAATATGCACACATGGTTGCCTGTGAAAATTCACAGTTGGAAAATCTACAAAAATTCAGAGATATAAGTAGCAAATAATTATTGAAATCTTACTTTTTTCTTTATAGTCCTCACTTCTGTTAATATCTCTTCTGAATTCTCCCTTCTTCACATTACCACCACAAAACCCACCTATATTTTCACTCTCCTCCTTTCATTCATTCTTTGTCCAGTTTCATGACACTTTTCTTATTTCCAGTGATGATGTGTCCTACTCACTCAAAGGACTCTTTTTAGCCTTCCCCACAAATTAAAACAGGGTGGTGCCAAGTTTTCAAGTGTTTCTTCCTATATGGGGCCAGGTTTAGAAAGTTACCACATCTCAAGTCAGATACCTGACTTCACACTTCTCCTTTGGCACGGAGCTGTCTGGGCTGGTCCTGGGAGCAAAGCCCCATCTCCTTTCAGCTGTTGTTAGCAAAGCAGAAAAAAGTCACTTGGCAGAAGCATTGCCTTTAGAATCTGCTTTGCAGATACCCCTTTCTCCCTGCTCAGTCTAGACCAGCCTGAAATAGCATCTTCTCCATACCCATAATAATGTATACATATATATATAAATACACAGTTGTATGAGAGTACCTTGGGCTTGCTACATGTTATAGCACACCTTGTCCATGTAGATGTGTAAAGAGAGGTGGAAATGATGAGAATCTTTTACAATTTCAGCCTGCATGTGTTTGCATGTCTTTGTAGTTACACTGTCCAGGCCAGACTGGCTATAAGAAACAACACACTCCTCATTACACTCTTTAATGACTTAGCTTTTTAGGGGTGCATTTTGTATGGTTCACTGGCAGTGTTTGTTTCATAAGCTGCCCCATTCTCAGTCCTAGAAATACAAAAGAATGAAATTTTGGTAGACTCATGTGACAAGAAAGTGGGTTTTCTATATGCTGTCCCTTAGGATGAAGCGGCTACATGTGCACCAGCAGGGACATGAGGACTTAAACCATCTTTTCTAGGGACAGCACATGTCAAAGACAGGTAAAGGACAAATCAGAAATTTACAATTAGCAGCAAATATATTAAAATGAGAGTTGTACTCTGCCCAGGTTTCTGCCATAAAATTAATTTGTTTTGGTAGATGTGGTAACAGTTTACAGCAATAGAAACCCCACTGCAGTTTTAAGTGGAGTGTGAAAGTACACACACACAGAGAAGTACAAGTTAGAAGGTTAACTGGTGAAGACACATATATGTATTTACATCTGTGTGCCTATGCATGTGTGTATACATATGTGGACATGGAGAAACACATACTGATAGTATAAAGACATTCCTAAAATTTCAATAATGAAGTAATCCATGTTAGTTGTAAAGTAAGAGTCTGAAATACACTGAGTGTTACGCTAATTCCCAAAAAACAGCTTTTGCTGTTCCCTCTTACCCTAAATGAATCTCGAAATACATAGTATCAAATGTGTGTCAACTTTGTAGGCAGGCAAATAATGGAGGCAGGTTCTCCGCTCTGCTAAGTCTCCTCTAAATAGTTTAATATAGTTTCATGAATACTGAGAATAAAAATGCAACAAACAAAAAGACCGCATGCAGAAACAAAGCAAAAGTTTGAAATAATGACAGTAGTAGATGTAATTCTGACATTCACACATTGCGTTCTAACACAACTGACCACAGAAATCAGGGAAATAGGTGTTAAATAATTGGGGGTTTAATTGCATATGCCATTAAAACTTACTAAAAGCTATTTGACCAAGTAATCACAGAGCGAACAGGACGATAAAAAGTGGAAAAGAAGTATAGAATAGTAGAAGACTGATATACATATATGTTAATACATATATATCTCAGTTACACGGATTTTGCTTGGTTACATTCTTTGTTTTGTTGTTCAGTTGTCTGATGTCAGCACAGTTGATGCTTCAAGAAAGAAAATTGTGGATGAGACAATCAAAAAAGCTCAGTATAGCACATGTATAAACTCAATAGCATAGGTGCCTGCCTCATCAAATCATATAGAGCTTTTCCTTACAGAAGTTCTGTTCCTGTCTCTTTAAGGCGAAAAGGAGTTTTGTCATAAAAATGTTGTTCTGCATCATATACAAGACAACTCTAAGTGCTGAAGGAGACAACTGTTATTAGAAGTCAATATTTTGTGTTTAAATATCTGATGTATCTCACTCTCAGCTAAAACTGTCAGAGTTGATAATAACAATTGAGTCAGTTATAGACAATCTGACATGATGATGTGACAGAGGGGCAGTGTCTGTGAATTTAACATTATGAACATCCTCACTGTGAAAAGTCAGATGTATGGTATGAAGGACTCAGTACTTCTGCTATGTAAGATTTTCCTAAAAATCTTTTCCAGTTCAGCTGAGATGTTAAACACCTGAAGTTTTTAAGTGAAAGAAATATAAATAATGAACTTTGATTATTAAAAATCTTAATTTTTTGTTTAGCCAGTTCAGCTTTTTTTTTAATATCTAGTTCTAATCTAGGAAACCATTTTAACAAACTCCAAAACCATGAAGATCAAATATTTTAGAAGTTTTAAAGACTTTTCAATACCTTAAGAAAATATTTTTAAAGCAGTCTTTTCCAATTAAGAGCTTTGAAATTACCCTCATTGTCAAAAAAGTTTTTGTAATACGAAATCCTTGTGAGCTAGAGCATGTGAGTTGTGTGTATATTGTACTAGAGTTTTCCAATGATTTTTTCTTGCAGAATGCATTATCTTTAAAAATTTTATCTAAGTATTATTTTTCTCCACTTCTATAACTTTTAAAACAATATTAATAATTTTCCAATTTTTGGAGAAGAAAAATCTGTGAAATAAAGGTACTATTGTTAGCATGTAGCTCTTCTCTAGGTCTTCAAATTTCCAATGCTGGATATCAGACCAGAAAAAATAACTCAAGAATGTGAAAAACAAAGAATAACGGAAGCTTTGAAGAGGTTAACTTGGAGTAAAATTACGTTTTGATTCAAACTTGTCTTTACTGTTTTATCTAATCAATGTATCCATTACTAGTTTTGAAAACATATTCCTATATTGGAGCATAGTCTTTAATGTGAATTTATATGTAATGTTCTTGTATAATTCCATAGAGCAGAAGATGCATACTCCTATATGAAACGTGTCGTTAGGATAGTTTTAATTCTCAAGAGGGTTTTTTTGAATAATGGCTGGTTACTTGCATGTCAGAACTGAGAGCATGAACACACACATCCCTTTGTCTATCATGATGCCTGCTAAGAAATTATAAGGAACTAATTTGCAGGAGTTATCTGCATATATATAGGCAGCACATAGGTGTGCAGTTATGATGCTTATTGAAAAACATAGATAGCAATAATTCTTTCACTGACACCGAAGAAAAGAACCAAGAAAACTGAAAGTCTTTGCCAGGAGACAAATCAACCAATTATGCAGAGATCAGGGACGTCAACTAAGAAATAAAAGTTTAAAATATTGGAGCCTGCATAACCTCTCTGGCAAAGGATCAGGATGCAAAAGCAAAAAGAAGCAATGCTAAGAAGAAGTGATCATGTTATGAAACACATTAAGATGAGTATAACAAAGCCAAGAGATGAAAGGTTTTTCTGAAAGTAATTTCTTAGTGTTTAGGGATAAAAGTAGATTAAATTTTCAAACACCAGCATGAGGAATGGCCTTCGATTTGGACAACAAATCTTGGTAAGCGAAGATATTGCATAAACCATCACTGTGTCAGTCTCTCTCACTTTGAAAATTAAAACAACATGAACTTCCTCCACACCTGTACAGTAAGGTAGCATGCTACTGGAGAAGATATATGGCCTGGTATCAGGCTTACAGGAGTTCTGCTTTGGGTATTTAGACATCTCAGACTGAGCTCTTCTGCAGAAATTAAATGAAAAGACAAATGTGGATAGGATGTTCAGCACTACAGGTGAAAGGCTACACTTTAATTTGGCAAAATATGTTTAAATTAGGCCTTATAATAGGTTGGTTCCCCATTATTTTGTGCCATTAATTTGGTTTTAGAAAATGCTTTAAAACACCTTCACTCGTGAAATCTTTCACAGCCAGCTGATTGTCTCCTCAGCCGAAAATGAGAGGCAAAATGTCAAGAAGAGCAAGTTTTACCTTAACCTTGTATTGCACTGATCAGAACTTGTCTCAAAGTCAATGATTGCAACTTGTTCAGAATAACCTGATGACTCAGTCTCTCAGAATGCTAATCTTCAAATTCAGAGCAGCAAAGGACAAGAGGATTAAAGCCACATTCAGTTGTAATGATATCAATCGTTAAAGGCAAAACAGAGTCCATTGACATGAGATGTCTAGCATGTGTAAATGCTTTTACTTTAAAACTTGCATTAGGACAAGGATTTAGAGTAATTGTTCTATTACATTTTGCCTATTATTTTCATTTTATTCTTATTAGGTTGTTAATAAAGCTTTCAGTTTTCTGCAGATACTTGCATTGTAGCTTCAATTTATACAGACACCAGGGGTTTTTTTGTTTGGTTAGTTGGTTTTAACGAGAAAAGGAATCTGACTGCATAGCCTCTTCCTATTATTCTTCTGATTTTTTTTCCTTTTGAACATTTGAAAAGATTGTCTCATTCTGAAACTTGCTTTTTCCTGCTTTCTGTAAGAAATAGAACTAGAGCTCCCTGTTCCCCTCAGAATTATTCTCTGTGACTGGCCAATGCATTTACAAACTGGGTTGGGCATCTGCTACTGGATGATGCTCCACTCCCCCTCCCCTCCTCCAACCTCCCAAAATACCAGGAAATTAAGAGAAGTGTGGAGCTTTGTTCCTTCGAATTTTTGTTTTGAATAAAGTAGAAATAATCAATCTTCAAATGCTATTTTTTTATGTTTTGCTTTGCTTTGTGCAATTCACTTAGAGAAAGTTACAGCGTTTCATTTCCAGAAAAAAATTGTTAATTTATTTGGGGTGGGGAATAGAAAAGGATATTCTACATGATTAATTAGCCTAAAGTATGTGGTAAAGGCAAACAAATAGAGAAGGAACAGTGCCAAATTGTGCATGATTCCCATTCACTTTGTCTAGGGAGAGCAATACAGTTTGTAAACGCACAGCTTTTGACCAAGTCTTTCCTTATACACGAGGAACCAATTCTCATTTAAGCCACATAGCATTTTTTTTCTGTCATTGAAACTGGTAAACAAGCTGGCAAACATAATGAATCATGAGTAACAATTTAAAAAAAAAAAAAAATTCTATAGCAAATATCCTAAAAAAGACTTACTTTCCATTTACTTGTCATGTCCCCCTCCCATTTCTTGCTTACACTGTATATACAAACATATTTATTGCATTTGTGGATATATTTCCTTAAAAATGTGTTTTGAAGAGTGTTAAATGGATGACAGAGGCAGGATTCTAAGAAATTCGAGGTAAAGTACATGATCTTCAGAAGAGTAAAGTAATCAAGACAGGCTTCCAGACCTGGAATAAAATAATATTGTAATGTTTTCCCTGTTTCAATGTATATGAGTTGGCTCATTAACAAGGTACAGCTCTTAATAGCAGGATTCTTTAAGACTCATCTCTACTCCAGTGTAGCATTGCAATTCTAGTTTTATTACTGCTACATAACAGTACAAAATTGCTGTGATTACAATTACCCTTGCTTTCAGAATCTCCCTCTCTCACACAGCGTCTCTGGGAGGTTTTAAAGCAAAATAGGTAATAAAATAGGTGAGTGAACGCTGTAACATAGTTGTCATATGACAGGCCTGAAAGCATTAGCAGCAAATTCACTGCTGAAATACGTGGCTCTTCTGATGTTCAATGAATGAGATAATTTCTCCTGACTTATCCTTGATGCAGTCTAAGACATCAAAACAGAAGTGAATAACACAAAACCAGAAATTACACAGTTTTTGGAAGTGAGAAGTGTTTAATGGAAGAGATTTTAGTTGCAAGTTGTCTGGTTTTTCCTGTCTTAAGTATAGGCTACATAAAAAAATTATTGCTTTCTTAGATAGTGTTTCCTGAATTTTGTTTCTGCCTCAGCTGAACATGACAGAGGCAAAGAAGGGAAGAGAGGAGAGAAAGGTAGAGGAGGAAAGAGAGCAGGAGAAGAAACCACTTCTAAGAAGTGATTACTAAGCTAAGTGCCAAAAATTCATAACACAAAACATAGACTGTTGCAGTAATGTCATAATTATCAGCTGGAATCTTGCCATACATGTAAAAATAGCCATGTGCCATCTGGTAATCATTTTTTTTCTCAGGCAAAATGGAAATTAAGGACTACAGCAAAGCTGATCCCTTAGCCTTGGGACAGTGTCAGAACAAGCATATACCATTTCTTGGTATCTTTGTTTCCTAGGCATATCCCTTGATATTAATAATAATAACTCAAATTAAAACATCTTATGTTATAGAATAGGTCTTTCTTAAGGATCTAAGGCAGTTCATAAAAAGAACAGAACATCCATAATGACAAA
Source organism: Oriolus oriolus (assembly GCA_013400235.1). Classification (NCBI taxonomy): domain Eukaryota; kingdom Metazoa; phylum Chordata; class Aves; order Passeriformes; family Corvidae; genus Oriolus; species Oriolus oriolus. The sequence continues at coordinate 15,884 of VXBT01000566.1, forward strand.
TACTAACTACATTTCTCTGGACTCCAGCTTTCACTCTCTTTCCTGTTTTGAGTCTACTGTTGCAATGCCGTTTTAAGTGTAGATCTAGAATACCAGCTCTTAATATGAAAATCACAACTTTCAAAATTGAGTTCATTTTACTTTTATACATGCTAATTTGCAGATGATCATGCATGCAAATTTCCTAACTTAATTCGCATTTATGACAGTATTTAATATGTTTTCTACTGCATCTAAGAAGTAATATATTTCTTCATTTTGATAAAGCATATAGCCTTTCCAAATATGTTCATTTTGTTTATATTTACACATTTTGCTAGGCATGGTATGATTTTTACTTTCATTGATTTATATCTTACTTTCCCATTTGCATTCAGGTGAACAGAACAGGAGGACAGACAAGAATAATAACAAATGATGATGCAATCTTTCAGTTACTAACAACATACCTTTCTCATTAGCCAAGAAATTACTTTCAGAATGTACATGAAGACCTTAATATAGTTGTACTCCTCCAGACCTTCATCTAATATATGTTTTCAGGGGATAAAACCTTTTATAACTTAACTCATGACAAATTTGCTGTGACTAACTGCTCTAATTGCACATGTAACTAAATGCCTGCATCCTAAGTGCATTGGCTTCTTGACAACACAATTCTACAAGTGTTGTTTTTGTCACATATTTCCCAGGAAGTCACCTGCTATTACAATCCCGAAGACTGGCATGTGTTGAAGAAGGTCCATTAACTTTTCTTTGTTTTGTGGCTTTTATTATTTGTATACAAGATCCTATTGTCATAAGCACAGATAAAAATCACAGGCAAGGCATTTTCCTTTACAATGGTTTCCAAGAATGACTTTGGTAAAAATATTGTGCCTTGTCCAGCGACATTTACCTGTCTCTTGCTTCAAGTGCCAGCAAAGAGAGTATGAGTTTAACCAGTCTTGGCTGATAGCTAAAGTCAATTAAACTCTTTCTCCTTGAACTCAGGTTGAAAGAAGTGTTATGGGTTATGGATGCCCTCGACACAGTCCACAGGACATCGCAGGCCATTATTAGTCAGTGTAATCCCCAAATACATGGATTCAAATGAAAGCAGCACCTTGGCTGGTACTTGTTACAGATGCCTAAGGGACTTGTAACTGAGATGTATTTTACAGAACAGTTTGTCTACACCAGAGTGTTTAATGCAAATAAATTATCCCCAAGTCTCTTATACCAATGCTTTTTCAGAAGCAGCAGTAAGATTCTAAGTCCACTGTGAAAACAAGGAGTACTCACAGTGCCTTTCCTCTCTGGTTCCCTATTAGGTCAGTGGAGAATGAGGGGCAGGAGGCGCTCCAGGTGCCAAGGCAGAGATTCCCCTGCAGCCAGTGGATCAAGACTACAACCATTGTCTTGACCAATGGACACTGATATTGCGACAATCGTCTCATCACTGGATCCATGGGTGGTCACTATACACTTTCCACCCTTTCTTTGAAAATAAACTTAGCCAACTTGAACTTATCCAGACAACAAGCATTTACTAGGGCATTGAAGAGTTGTTTGCTTTAGTTCTGTAGCACATTAAGCTGTGCATAATACCAAATCAATAAATTATGTCTAGGTATTCAGATATAATGTAGAATAACAAATCATATTGCTATGCTTGCTGCCATTGCTGCTTTTAAGAATTTGTACTGTGTACAATCTGTTCCATTACTACAGTTGTTCATCATAAAAAGAACCCCCTTTTAGTCTCATAATAAAAAAGAAAAATTTCTGATAGTGTGAAATGGTGCAGTCTCTGTCAGAATACAATCATAGCAATTTTTTGTCAACAACCAGCGGGAGCTACAGACTACTGGACATACTAAAAGTGAAAAGTTTACAAGAAGATTTAGAACAACTCACTGTTTTGACCTTTTCTTAAAGCAGAAATTAAGAAAAATATGCTGCACACCACAGCTGGAATTGTAATTTTTAAAGAGCCGATCATTTACCATTTTGTACACCTCTTCTCTTAGTCACAGTCACACTACTGGAACAGTGTTTCCTGTGTTAATGATAAGGTGAAATATTCCCACACTTTCTGTGAATTTTAGTTACTTCACAGCTTTATTGTCTGCCTTTCACTGAATATCAATTAATAAATGAAATCAATAGAAGACAAATAAAAACAATGTTTCAGCCCTGAAGATGGATCTTTTGCTACAGTTTCAGGCCCAAGATGAAAAATGTTTATAGTGATTTCTTCTGTGTAGTGTTTCTTAGAGAAAAATAGCAGTTATGATTAGTGCAGAAAATTTTTTTTCAACATTATTCTGTCTGCAGAAGTAAAACATGGAGAAAATAACTTGATTCTATGAAAATAAGCCTTTGCATTAATATAAGCACCTGTAATATAAGCATCTGTAGATAAACTTCAGATTCACAAGAGTATTGAAAGATTCATGATAACTTTTTTTCTGGTACTTCTCTGTCCAATATCATCATGTACTAATCAGTCACATACCAGCTTTATGACTTACTCCACATAAAATTTGCAAAGAAATATATTCTGTATATCCTCTCCCTATTAATCATGATTTTCTTTATTTTTGTTCAAAAAGCAACATGGTAGGTTTTTCAGGGAAAAGACTCAGAACGTGAAATATCCTAGAAGTTGCCGTTTTTAATGAAATGTGCATCATATGGGTTCTGATGATAATTTTCTGCTGCTTTTGACAAGTTTCTTAATTCTTGAGACAAGGGCTTTGGACACTGTAGGTAAAGCCAGAAGGTCTCGTGTTGCTGAGATTGCTTTCTTTTATAGGCTTATAAAACAACAGATCCAGAACCATCTGTTGGCAGGCTTCGCCTTGGTGAAAAAACAAAACAAAAAAAGACCCACTCAAACCCCCACCCCCCCAAAAAATACAACCTTCCCAAAAAAGTAAAAACCAAACCAAACTGATATTATAATAGCCTAGACTTACTTTCATATTTAATGAGTTGTCAACGCTAAGAAAGTGGTTAATGTCAGTTTGAAATAGATTCAAGGGATGGGTTAGCCAAACTTCAGATTAAGCCTCAGTGAAGTATTTTGTCATCTCCATGGTGCATTGTTAAATCACAATAAGACTCACATTCTTGTGACTTGATTAGGGCAGAAAGGCATCTTAAGCAAGTTGATCTAATTGAGACTGCTATTTATTGGAAACATTAATTGATTGTCCATTTGTTAACAAGGAACTGCATTAATTTCTGCACATTAGGACAGAACAGTTGGTGTGTACTTATATGATAACAGATGTAATGAAAGTGAGGCTGTAAAGCACTGAGAGTGATATTAAATCTTTCAACCCTTTAGGATTGACCATTTAGGGTGGAAAAGCCTGGAAATCAGGAAGGAGAGACAATTTTCTTTTGCAGACTGAGAAATGTAGACAAAGCTCACCAAAAGCAAAACTGAGAAGTAACAAGTTCAGTTTCTGGTTAGGGATGCATACCCACAAACTTCTCTTGGGCCTTCCATGGGCTTTGTATACATTGAATGTGCAAGACCCTCATCATCAGTGAATCTAGGGACACTGTCTAAACAAATATCAGCACAACTCTCGTACTACTAAAACCTATTATTTTCAAGGGTTTTTCCTGGCATTAAGGGAGTGCAGTGGCCAGGCTTTGCTCTGTCTTTACTGCTTTGTGTGGCATGGATATATCATAACACATATTGTTTATGCAGCTGTAGAATATGCACACTGCAGTAACCAAAATTCAGCCTCTCCTTTTCCTGTTGCCACTAATCGAGTCAATAAATAATTGCATGGGTTGTTTGCCTGGATAAGCATCCTCTCTAGGCCCCAGAGTGCTTACACAGCTGGAAAAAAGCTCAGTTAAAAAATCAGGTCTCTTTATTTTTGTGAAGTAGAAACATTCCTCTCCTCATTTTGAGGATACATGTAGCGAAGAAATGAAAAGTTCACTACTCATTAAGAAATCATTGGGCTCTGGGGTCTCTTTTGGAAGCTAGACTAAGTAATTTAAAGGAATCTCTACTTTGTGCAGTAAAGATTAAAATAACTGGTACAGGTGCAGGAGTCTGTAAGATCCTGGGGAGGGATATGAAGGGGAAAGATTTTTTTTAAACCCATTAGTGATTTTAAAGGCCAAATCTAAGCATGGGTCTAAGCTTCTGCAAAATTAGTGAGACACTTGATTTCAAAGTGAGAGGGGCTTTCAATTGCAGGTAATGCTTTTGCCTCTAAACCTGTGAGAATGGGGTGAAAGTAAGTGAAGCTCACAGCAGACCAGGGACTGCACCAGAACCCTTGCAGGGAGCAGAATCGAGGACTGCCCATGCTACCTGAGCAACCAGGTCAAACATGTCCCCAGTAATGAAGATCCATTCATTACTATAACTTGCAGGCTAGCACTGTAGATCACTTTCATGGTCTCCAAAGAAGCTGAGCAGTTATCAGTAACGTTCAAAAATCCACTGGAAAGTCATTCATTTCACTTTATAGTCCTAATTAGCCATTTGTATAGTTCTATAATTAAATATGCTCCTTTCTCATCAAGTTTTTCACTTTAGTAATGATACCACTGTGCCACAAACAGGCCCCATGCTGTTTGGTTTGGGACTTATTCATAGCTTTTAATTGGTCACCCAGTGGTTAGCCAATAACCCCTTCTATGGGAAGCAACACTCCGAATGCTGTTAATGGGCTAGAGGCATAGTGATTGCCTCCTGGTACCCAGCAGTACTGGGAATAAAGCAATTTCCTCCACTGTGTTGTGTGCCCAATAGCTAATCCTCTCCACTCCTGAAATGTACACTATTCGGTTATAAGTATTTGTGCTGGCTTACTTACCGCTGGGTTGTTAATAGGCAGTGATTCTTCAATGCTCCTTCAGTGAAGTTACAGTCTGGTTGCTGACTGCTAATTAAAATAAGTTTGTACTCTAACACTGCAACTAAAAGGTAGCAAGGTCATATTATTTAATGCGGCAGTCTTTTATTTTACAATGTTTATACCATTTTTATTGGTGCATATTTTGCAGACAGGCAAAACTGTTATTGATCACAACAATGTAGTCAAAATGAGTCACAGACTAATCTTTCCTTCCTTGGAGTATGATCACTAGGTTCTCCCTGCCTCTGAGTGCACAGTTAAAAAAAAGTGCATGCATGCAGATTTCTCCTTCAGTCTATTTCTCAGCTTGGAAAAAAAAAATAGTGGTAGATGAGCTAACAATGTTCTAAAAGGACTCAATTTGCCAGGAGTCTTTATAGAAATCAAAACATGTATTAATGAGCACTGGAGTAATTTTAAAACCAGTGAGGTTAAAAGAGCAAAGTGGTTATGACTTTCAGAAACAAATTTTATTTATTAATTTTTTGCTCTTACTTTAAAATCCTTTTCGAATAAGAACCCCTATCATCAGGGTATCTGCATGTAGTATTCATCTGTTGCATGTCACTATTTCTTTCCTCTTGCCTCCAGCAGATGACAAGCTCTCTCCAGCAGAAGTAACTGTGGTCCGTTTACTTTTGCTTTCTACTTTACTAACAGGAAGGCCACAGAATTATTCTTTTCCATATTCTTATTGAAATTAATACCTGGGACAGAAATAAAAAATATGCCTCTTTAAAAGTTGCTTATAGTCTTTCACTTCTCCATATAATAAAATGGAAATTCCCTTATCTAGTGCACTTACCTCCAACACAATGTAAAGCACTTAAATTTCAACAAGGTGTTAGCACAATGTGTATTTTGGTTATAGAGATTTTCCAGATATTTTTTCTTAAATATAATAAACATGCAACTTGGAAATGGGTTCAGTGCTTGTGAAAAGCTAATTATCAGGGAACAAACACCATTTGCCCTCCTATCCTTCAATATTAATATGGATATTCCATGCCAGTCTAAAACAGGCACACTTTCTCAAGTTTACACCAATGAAGAACGTACACAGAGCATAAAATATCCCCTATCCGCTCCCTGTAAGCTGAAAGAAAACAAAATTGAAACAATTTTTTTTTTCTGCAGTGCTGCCATTTCTTAATACCAGGCTTTATCTAGTAGCACCGACAGGCAGCATGCTGCTCAACCTCCAACTGATTTTACAGTTCTGAAGAAATTCATGTGACTTTGCTTCATCTTCCTAACCTCTGGAGTACAGGTAATAATTATTAATCAGAAAGAAAAATAAACGAAAAAAAATAGTCAGAATGGTATGCTTGATATCCACAGAGTTTCTGCATGCAATTTTTGCTAGAAATTTCACTTCCCTGTGTGATTGTTCATCAGTCTCTTAATTTATTTCTGTTTTACAGAACAATAAGAGCTTATTAACTTCAAACTCAAACAGAGCACATTTTGTATGTTTTTAAGGCACAAAAGAGCACTCTCAGGCTTTTGAGGAAGGCTGATGGTCAGGAACTGTTCAAAATTGATTAGCCTATGTTTTATGTGCATTATTTTACAAGCACTTCTCCTTCTCTGATTCAGGAAACAATTGTTCACGAGAGTAATTTCAGCACATTGAATCCTGTTCAATGGAAATGCTCATATGCAGGGGTGATTGCACAAATTTCACCTGAGTTTTGATAGACTAGGTATCCTGGAAAAAAACATTTGGATAAGCATCCTTAAATATTACATTGAATAAAAAATACAGGATAACTTTTATAATGACCTTTACATAATACAGTAGACAGTATAGTTTAATACTTTTATAGGGAAATCTCTCTGTAATTTTAGTAGCATTCACAAGACCTAGTTAAGTATCAACCGAGGATCCCTTTGTGCATTTTATGCATGTGCAGTAAAGTCAGCATATTGTTCAAATGGTACAGAACAGAGCACTGCTGGAGGCAGGGCAGAGAGCAAGGAGAAAGGATGCTTTTTGCCCAAAGCTTATCTATCTACCAGCCTACAATTCTTAGCAGATAACATGCCCATTATATTTTCCTAATCAGTTCAGTTACACTTTTAATTCATCGTCATATGGTTTGGAAAGTATCTAATTATAAAAGGTGATTTTTACAATTAATATCTTAGCTAGCATCTCCTCCTGTTCCTCAACCCTTCCAAGCCCTGCCCTGCTGTCTCTCATTGGATCTGTAGAGCATCTCTCACCTCAGGTCATTTGGGCAGGAAGCACACCATTCACTCCCCCTCACAGAAAGAAGGAAAAAACCATATTACTTCGTGCATAAAAATGTGTTTAATTTGTTGGGAAAGTCAATAGAAGTATTTTGATTGATTTCCTTAAGTCTTGAATCAGATTCATACTAAATACCAATTAAGGCTAGCCATAGGTTCAGTTCTGCAAAAGGTGTGATACTGCTCTGTTTGTTTGATCTATGGACACTAAAGCTCAGAGAGATTAAAGTAATTTTCTATCATTGTGCAGGAGTCTATTCTGGAGACTGAAACAGAAGCTGTAACTACTGAATCTCAGGCTGCTCCCCACCCACCAAGCACAAGGATCAATATTCTTGTTTAACAATGCAGTTCTCTATTCACTCTTATTACGCTAGGCATTAATATCTGCCATTATTAAGGTTTTGGCCTTTGTGAAGAGAAGATGAATGTGTTAAAACCCACATGAACACTCCCTGTTCCCTGCAAGTGGAAGGGAGCTGGATCCCCTTTTGAAATGTAGCCAAACCCAAGAAGTTTTTCAAGAGACAGCCCCAGTAGCTGAAGCACTGCTTTCAGACACCCAGCCAGGGTTTGCTAGTGAGCATGACCGTGCTGCCAGCACAACCTTGTACAGTCACTTAGCACTGCATTATGACAGCTCACCAGTGTCAATGTCCCTGCTCAGTAGCCTGCTGTTTGGATGTAAGGTTGTCTCATTGTCTAAAGTTGCAGGGTGGGGAATAGCTGACAATCTCTATGCAGGAGAGACAGTGTCCATCTGGGTGTGTTTAAAGACACCTGAAAAACAAAAGATAACTGGGTGTGTTTGCAGCAGGAAGAGGGAGGAATTTGGGCACCCTTGCTTTGTTAAAAAAACCCCCCAAACATGCCCAAGAGGCAGACATGGAGATTTGTGTGCTAGAAAACTGCCTGCCATTTTTTGTTTCTATTTTTTCGAACTGACAGGACTGGGTGTACTCCTTGCAAATAAACTTGAGTACATCAAAGAATATTGTAGGTTCATATAATCAATTCGTTTTCCTAATGAAAACAGATCCACAGTATTGGCTGTTTGGGCTAAAGGCGAAATGATGTTATTATCACCTGGTTGGAAGAGTTAATCTACTCCACCATGCATCATGATTTAATTATTCCTAATTGATCTTAATAGATGGATGTCAAGTCTGGCCTTGCTTGGCTTCAATTATAGCAATTTTGCAGCCTCACTTTGTAGTGGATCTTGGAAAATATCTGATGATTTCTGCCTGTCTCCATTTATGCTGGAGCACTTCTAGATTTAATTAAACACTACTTGAAAATTTTATACATTATAGCACCAAGGAGAAAGAAAATGGAGATTTTACAGCAGATATTCTTTGTACATTGTTTGTATCCATTTCCATTTTGTACAGTATTGGAGCTGTGTTGGTTGCTCTTCTGTTGGTAGGTGGTATGGAAGTTTTAAGGGAGGATAGGTGAAAAACCATCAGATTTTTAAGTCAAACATGTTTGGGAGTTATGCTTGTTTTTTCATTTTCATTTGCTGGAATATCCATGTACCACCACCTTATAAGAAAGACGGACAAATATGTTATTTTATGAACTAGGAAAATATCTCCGATATGAGTTGTTTATGTTGTCTCCTTCTTGATATTTTTGTTTACATTCTAAATAAATTAAAAAAAAAACTTGCTCAGGCTGGCTATTCTTGTGCCCACTAGAAGATTAATAAAACAATACCATAGAATTGTAGAATGGTAGATAGAATACGTTGAGTCAGAAGGAACTCATCAGCATTATGGAGTTCAGCTTCTGGCCCTGTGCAGGACAGCCCCAGAGATCATTGCGCCTGAGAGTGTTGTCCAAACACTTCTGGAACTCAGACAGGCTTGGTGCTGTGACCACTTTCCTGGGAGCCTGTTCTGGTGCTCAAGCACCATTCAATTGAAAAATGTTTTCCTGGTATCTCACCTAAACCTCTCCTGACTCAGCTTCATGCCCTTTCCTTGAATCTTATCATTGGTCATGACAGTGAGGTGATTGGCCCCTGCCCCTCCCCTTCCTCTCGTGAGGATGTTGAGGGTCTCCTCTTCTCCAGGCTGAACAAACCAAGTGACCTCAGCTGCTCCTCACACGGCTTCCCCAACAAGGAGTTTCACCATCGTTGTTGCCCTCCTTTGGACATTCTCTAATTGCTTAATATCTTCTACTGTGGTACCCAAAACTGCCCCCAGCACTCGAGGTGAGGCNACACTTGGCCCTCCTGGCTGCCGGGGCACTGCTGGCTCATGATCAACTTGCCACTGACCAGGACCCCCACGTCCCTTTCCACGGCACTGCTTTCCAGCATCTCATTCCCCAGTCTGTACACACAACCAGGACTGCCCTGTACCAGGTTGTGAGAGGCTGTAATGTTACGGTTAATGGTTTAAACACTGTTATGAAGGACTTTTTGCCCATTATGGCAAAGCTATATAAAGAAGCTGCAACCAACAAAGCCCACCCCTCCCTCAATATGCCTCCTGACTGGAACGTTGGACTGTGAGCTAATCCACCTAATGCGAACTTGAGATAAGGTAAAGGTGACACTATTGTCCAATTATCTCAGGTCTAGGGAGAAGTAACAAGGCTGAGGGAGCAGAATTTATCTACAGGAAAGCCAGGCCCAGCAGCTGTCCTGAAAATTAGCTCTGGCTGGATTGGAGGTGGGAAAAGGCCACAGCCCACAGGCTCTTTTGCTGAGGCCAGGTTTGCACACACTCCCCCACAATCAAGGGGAGAGAAGGAGAGTTTTTGCAGGTATAGCATAACCTCTGGTCAGAGGGAAGTAGGGCCCATCCTCACTTACAGAAACTGGGTCAGTTGTGAAAAAACCCCACCTCGGGGAAGCCACATCCACACGGGACATTCACATGTGAGGCAGCTGAGGAAGTGTCAAAAACCATCAAAAACCCACAAAGTGTCCCCCAAACTCATTCCTGAAGCCTTGCACCAGGCGACAGCAGTGATAGAAGAACAGGAAGAGACAGTGTCAAACTTGCTTCCTCCAGGGAAGGTACCCGGGAATTCCTGCCTGGCCTGAATGTACATTAATCCATTGAACTATGTGCTCTGTGGGACTCCCACCACCGAGAAGACTAGAAGAAGAGAATCAAAAAGGATGCTGTCGGGATGCACAGAGTGGGGTTATTTCGTATTTAATATGACTCTCTGTCACTCTCTCTCTCTCCCCCCCACCCCTTTTCTATTTCTTTCTGTTTCTCTCTCTCTCTCACGCATTTACTGTTAAATAAAATCCATACTATTGGCTCCAGCATGTGGTGTCATTTGCACCTTAATTCAGGCAGAGTCATCTTTCTAATAACTTCAATAAATGAATCTTAACACAGGTGGAGAGTCTGGCACTTATCCTTTTAAAGTTCATATCTCTGAGGATTGCACATGCCTCTAGTTTGCCAATGACTTTTTGCCGGGCCTCTTTCCCTTGAGGAAATCAACAGCTCCCCCCAGTTTAGTGTTGTTGGCAAATTCAAAACGTATTTCTTCAAGTCCTGTGTTCAAGTTATTAATGAAGTGTTGAAGAGAAATGGGCTGAGGATGGAGTCTTGCAGAACTTGTGATGGGACCCCAGTCTCATGTTGTCCCCTTCAATATAACTCTTTGTGTCCCACCCATGACCAGTTGCTTGCCCATTGGATTATTCAGCCGTGTGATGGACATTTTGTCCAGAAGGATGCTGAGAGACTGTATCAAAAGCTTTGCTGAAGTCCAAAAACGTTACACTTGCTGGCATTGCTAGATTAACTAGGTAGGTTGTTCTGCTGTAGAAGGAAATCATGTTCAACAAGCAGGATGCCCTCTTAAAGAAACTGAATAAGCAGAAAGAGAGGTTTTAACCAAAGGATTTTTCTGCATTTCCCTCTCATTAGTATGCTTTCCTAACACTAGATGAACCTTAATGGTTAAATTTTGTGGGGGTGTGAGAAAGAATTAAGCATTCTATTTTTGTAACTATTTTTACTAAGCACTGGACGTTACTGAAAACATGCTGAATTAAGGCATGAAAATTGACAAGCTCTTCTAAGACATCAATAACTTCTCTGGTACTATCTGAGAGAAAAGTCAGTGGTCGCATTTCACAGGGTGTGTGTTCATGGGAAAACTACATAATTTCTTATTATTCAGCAGAGGGCTGTAAACAGGACAGAGAAACATCAATAAAATGTGATGTAAAACTATGCCTTTTGCCTGTCCTTTGAAAAGGTAAAGGCACAAGATGAAGAAATATGAAATGCTGGATAGTTAACTATAAATAATCTTTAAAGAATATAAATTAGAACATAACTAGAAAACAAATTTGGAAGAAGCACATATAGACTTTGAGTAAATTCTGTTGCTTGCATTCTCTGATTTTTTGTTTCTGGAATAATTTTGGTTGCACTTCATAATAAGTAACTTTAAAAGGAAAATTTTTAGCAAGTATGATATTATGCAAGTAGGTGATATTAAGTATACAGTAACCCAATGATCTGATATATAGAATTTCAGAAATTTCAGTTCTATTTTTGATAATGTCCCTACAAAATTTCTTGCCATTTGCCAGCTAGTCATATAGATGAATCTCTAAAACACCAAAAAATCAAAAAGTATTGGCCCAGGAGTGTTAATATTGGTCTGAGTATTTGTTCTCAATGGCACTTATAGAACTTGCTGAAAGAGCTTCTCTTTCAAAACAAATATTTCTACTGTAAACAGAATTCTGGATGAATTGGAGAAGAAAGAAAAGTTTATTGGTTGGCCTTTCAGACAGTCTTTTCTTATTTCAAGGAAAGTGGTCACCAGAAGACACAAGGAATCCATAAACATAAAGTCTACAGCCACCTTTTTCTATTTACCTTACGAACTTGGTAAGCATTAAGGACATAAGACAACCCTAACATAAAATCTTTGAATCAGCAGCATGGGTGTCTTTTATATCTTTGAAATGAAGATCTGCATTTGTCCCTCAGAAGCTTGGTTTTAACATACAATGCACTTGGTGTTACAGAAATACCAAATGGCTTTGATGTCCCTGCTCCCTCTGCACACAGACTTCGCAGCTTCACCTCTGGGATGGTAAGGGCTTGGATACAGCCCTCCTCCACAGCACAACTTCAGCTGCATCCAGTGATAGATCAAGCAACTATATTTGTTGATCTATTACTTTCTCCATGGGCGTTTCTGCCAGGGCTATGGCTGTCATAGCAAATGTATTTCACTCAGCTATTTGAACATATTGACTCTAACAAGGTTTCAGTATTTCCAAGCAAGTGACCTTCATCACTTTTGATAGCAGATCAGTTGCTTAAAGAGCTTCTATTGTGCACTGCTGGAAAGAGTATATATTTGAAGAAGCAGCATGTACTTCACTGAAAAAAAAACCCATTACTCAGCAGACATGTCACTCAGGCCCACAAGGACTACAAAAATATGTTCCAAAGCTAAAATATTATATCTTGTTTACAATTGAAGGGACTAAAAATGATTTACTGTTGGCAGGTTTACCCACAAATATTCAGTTTGAATGCTTTTTGAGAGCTGTACGAGTCCTATCATGTCTCACTGGGGAGTAATCTGACTGGCAATGCCACATAAAACACTGACTGAAATCAGTGTAGAGGCAAGATCTCCATTCTCTAAACATACCACATATTAAACAGGGTTAGGATTTGCCATTAATAGAATATGGAGAGGCAAGGCAGAAAAGATAAATCGACAGATATGTATTTCTTTCATACTCTCTCAAAAAAATCCCTCACCATATTTTTGCTTTCCTCATTAAAGTTGCCACTTTATCATAAAAAATGGGAAAGGAGCACTAAGAGGGGGAAAATTCCATCCTACTTTACACTGAAGATCAAGGGATCTCTGAAGCTTGTGCAAGGCCTTATAACCACTGCTTGCGTGGAAGGATATCAAATCGCATCTTATCCATTCTTCAGTGCACCAAACTGTGGTCTCATCCACTTCCCTCCAGTGATGAAGCCTTTTATAATGGTACATGTCAGTTAAATTAGAATCCTGACAGATCCATGCCTACTGGCCAGATCTGAAGTCCTTTAAAATCAATGAATAGATTCCAGCCACCACTGCTGCCTCCTGCCAGCTTGTCTGTGTTTGGGAAAGACCACAGGCTAAAGAGTTGTGTTGGTAATCATCAGAGTGCCTACCCCATCTGAATAACTTGGAGAGAGCCAACAGAGCAATGCCTAATTAAAAAAAAAAGCAAACGAACAACAAAACCCAGAGGGAGACTTCCAGTTGTTTCTATTCAATAGATCCAGACAAGTTGTTTTTAATAACCAGAGCAAACTATTTTCAGTGTTAGAACCCATTTCAGAGGATTTGCAAAACCACATTGGCAGCTCATCTAATCTAGTATCCTCTTCCTAGTTCTGCTGGATATTTCAGTGAAGCTGCACATTTCCACAATTCGTCTAATAATATAAATCTACACAACTGGGAATCTTTTTTTTCCCCTTTCCCAGCTGCTAATCAGAATATGCCCTGAAGCATGAGGATTGGTTGGAGAGAAGATAAAAGCACAGAAGAAATAATAATGTAACTTATTTGAAGTATTGCTTTAGACTCTAATGGATCCCACTACAAATTAATTCTTCGTAGTACAAATGCCCTGTGGTAATGCCCTGAACTACAGATGGATCAGCTGTGTCATGTACACCTAAATGGCTGTGCAAAGGTGTTAGGTTTTAAAGGAAAGATCACTTAGTATTCATATATAAAACACTGTTGGGTACTGACAAAGAACAGTGGGACCATAGCTTTGATGCCCTGGAAATAAATGTATTCCTCCTTCTCAGCAGTTTCACTGTCGACAGCATTGGATAGCCCAAGCTTTGTGCCCTTATTCTTTATTCAGCCCACCACTAAATAAATTAATAAGACCAGAATAGGAGTTAGAGTGCCTGGGGACAGTCAGAATAGTAAATACTCTGTATTTCTACCTGTGCTGTGTTCTTTAACATCGCCAAGGAAATCAGAGAAAGGAAGCAGCATGGCTTGTCCCATAGTGGGGTTGGCATTTGCGGGTCGGTAACCATTATGCTTACCTTTAGGCAGTCATTTTGCAGGATAGTACTTGAGGTACTGAGGAAGCAATAGCCATAATACCAGGACTGACTTGCACATCTCTGTTAGCTGTCTTTACATTTCAAACCTAGAAGAGCAGCCTGTGGGAAGTGGACTGACAGGAAAGTTTGGCCATTAGCAGACTCTTTTGTGCTGTTATCCCTTTTATTATGTTTCAGAAAGGTTTTTTTTTTTTCTGCAGCGCTGAAAGACATAGCCTGCAGCAGTAGCCTAGAGAAAGCAGGCATCACCAAGATAGGACAGCAAGGATGAGTGATGAATTGCACTGACACGTTTGGGTTTACAAGGTCCTCTCTCTACTTAGCGAAAGAAGGCCAAGAGGGAGACATTGCCTTCGAGTTCAGTAGCAAGAGAGTGTTTGTGTGAGTTGAATGTCTGTGCTTGAGTCATATGTGCTTGAATTGAAGGCACGGTGAGGAACATACATACCCTGTTCATTCTAATGTCTGCTTTCTGTGCTGTCTCCCAAACTAACATACTTCATAGAAATAGCAACCAGAAACTAACAATAAAAGAACAACACTGAAAAAGAGAAGGAAGGTTACAGGAGTTTGTACCTTACCTTTTATTGCAACTGAAAAAGACACCAGATGAGGACAAAGTGAGTTGAGTGTGTGGTGTATGTGACTGTATATGTTATATGTGTGATAGGGATCTCCGCCACTGTTCACCGCCTCCGACAGACAGGCGCGACGCCTCCCACTGACTAATAAACCTTTTAAGCACAAAACACATAACGTTAGATTGCACCGAGCAGCTTCAGTCTCACTGCTGGCCGGGAGTACCATGAGTTATTGTCAGCACATGTATCTCATGTAGCACATGTATCAGCAACAGATGTGATATTCAGCCCTGCATTGTTCGGAGCACAAAGTTACTAAAGAGAAACTCAAAGTAAATACAGAACTGAAGTATCTTTACCCAAAGCGCTCAGTTGCACTGCTTCAAGTGCTAGATTGAGGCTACACACAGGAGGTGTGACTGGAGTTTAATTTAAAAGGACCTCTTTTCTGTTGAGCACTACTTTTATAAAGACTATCTCATTGTGGACTTTTGCTCTACAGAAACCGAGAGAGATTTTTTTTGTCTTAAAGTTCTGGTTGGTGCCTTGAAGACATCGACCACATCCTTTTTTTATTTTTCTTCTGATAGAAATGTCAGATCCAGTTGCTACATGAAAGAGCAATCCCTTACAAACTTTTTGAGAAAGCACAGATGCCAGCAAGTTTGCAGTAAATGTCACACATTCTGGATCTGCTGGTCTTACTGTGCAAGCACAGCTCAATGGTTTATCACATAAACAATTGAACTGACGTATTTTGGATGCACTGCCCTGTGTCTGCACTGTATGTTCTTGTTCAGAAATTACTGAGTGGAAATGAAAGGGTTGAACGGGGCAAGAGATTAGCAAAATGGGTCTATAAATGATAGCATTCCCTTCTTTAAAGATATAGATGTTAGTGGAACTGTGCAGCTAATACTCCAGTGTGTTTGATCAAGTTTGCTCAGTATCAAAATTATTGTTGCTGGACAAAAGCCTAGCACTAGAGAGTAAATTTTCTCAAAGAAATGAAGTCTGAAAAAAACCAAAAAATAATCCCCCTTGTTACCAAACAGGTTATATTTCTTTAAGAAGAAATCTATGCACGATTGAAGGAAGATGTTAAAAAATTCTTTTAACTTTAGCACAATAGTGTACGATACCTATAACTGGGATTAATGCTTAGTTTTGTACCACATATAGTGCTTAGTACAAATACCAGAGGTTAATATGGTCTCATGTTACCTCCCTACACCTGTGACTAATAGTTTTGTGACAGCTTATTCACATATATCAGTGACTAAGACGTACTAGTAGATGTCTTGGTTTTGAGAACAGAGATAGAACACCAGTCTAAAGAATGACAAGAGAAGTGTGTCCTTACCTGACCACGTATTTGAGAAACTCCCAAAGAGAAAAGATTCATCGGAAGATCTAGGACTGTAAAAGGGAATTTTGAGGAATGAGATGTTCCCAAATGACCACCAAAGACCCTCAAAAGACCATTACTCATATCCAGACAGGTTCATGGGAACAATTAGCACATATGTACAAATCAGGGAAATGCAAAGAATATATAAAAGAAATGTGATGAATATGTATTAGTGTCATGGCTACAACCTGGCCTGTTAGGTTGCTGCTTATGCATGTTTTAGGAGAATTCCCCATGCATCCAGCATGGCTAAAAAAGTAATGTTAGCTTTCTAACCTAGTAAACTCTCCCAGTTGGAGAGTTTATTTCCCAGTTTTCAGTGACAGACTCAACAATGTTACCACATGACTGTTCACTAGATGGCTAACTTTTCCACTTCTATATGTTTTATTCAGTTTTTATGCTAGGTGAATAAGCCTTTAATCATTTTACAAAGGACCAATACAAAATTATTAATTATTTTAATACAAATGTATTAACTAAATCTCAATACAGGTCCATATCTGATTTCATTTTTTGAATGCCACTCTGCACATCTTTCCAGTGCTTGAATCACAGAAGGGAGAATAGTTGCAATTTTTTAATGTTTATTTTCTCACAGGTGCTAGATGAAAAGAAAATAAAACATCTGTGGGAAAGAAGCAGAGAATGAGGCACCTGGGAGAAAAAGCATATGTTACTTTATACCTCACCTAATTCCCCTTGGGTACAGCTGCGCTTAAGTTGGAAATTGAAATTAATTTTTCCATTGCTTCTCTCTTGTATTGCCCCAAGAGAGACAGAAAAAGAAGGCCTTTCCAAAATTCATGTCTTCCTTTTAAAATAAGCTCAGAAGAAATGTCACCGGAAAAAATTAAAAGTTCTGGTAGTTCGCTGTGCTTTCCTTATTTGCCCCCACGTTTCTTCTCACAGCCAAACTGTAACAACCCTGCACTTGGCTGCTTCTTTGCATAACTCTTTTCTACCTATCCAGATAATTCACATATTCATCAACATCTGAAACACTGTCAGATACCAAGACAGTGCTTGTCTTCAAAGCTAAACCTAGTTTATGGAAACAACCTGCAAATCCTCATAAATATGTTGTGAACTTCTTGTGATCTTCAAGGACTGTACTGTCAACAGATACCCATATTTTTGTCTCTTTCTAACTCAATATGCATCAGAATTTATTGATATTTCTGTCCACATCTCATTTAACAATATTTGCAAAGATGGTGATTTTTACTTTGGATAGTGATTGCTCCTTTTTGCATATATTATTCTTGGATTACACCTAGCAATTTTGTTTCATTCCCTATGAGCTCTAAAAGTATACTTGCTATACATTTACAACTTCATTTTTTAGACTTGATCCTTGAAAGCCCATTTTCTGGATGTTTTTGTGCAAGATAAAAATGATGGTGATACTTTTTTCCCTCCAAATTAACACTTCAGAAACATGTTTATCAAGCTGACTCAAGGAAAGGCTTTAAGCAAACATAGATGGTAGGTGAAATTCTAATTGGAGGCCCTTTTATGATGAACTAGATGATAACTAAAGGAAGTAACACCCTAGTCTGATGTAGCAAGATAAGTCAGGAGAAAAATTTAATCTCTGCGCAAAACTCAGTTTGCAGTCTCCGAGAGAAGGGGGGTTTTGCACTGATCTGGGGGATAAAAAAATCAAAACAAGAAAACAATGACATATTCATTCATTGTAAGAAAGACGTCTATCATTTCTTAGTATTTCCTAAAGCCAAATATCAGCTAAAAGCACAGGCATCACTGGAGTCATACCTGCACTCTACTGTAAGGCATGTGGAGGAAATGGGCTAAGTTCTGATCTCATCCAGTTAAATAATGGAAATCTTGAGGGCTATATTTAATTTACGTGGATTTTGGCTGTCACTGTAACTAGAAGTAAAGACATGGCTGTTCAACAATTGGAATACACCCTTGCATTTCAACTCCTAATTCTACTATCAATATTTTTCTGTTTCGGGTTGGTAGCAGAAAAGCCCAGAAAAAGCCCTGTTTCTATTACATCAGGTTTTACCCTCAACAGCTACTAGGAAATGAGGAACATTTTCAAAACATAATTCAGGGTAATGTCAGTAAATTAGAAAGTGCTCCAAGAAGAAAAACAGGTTAAAATGTCTGTCCTTGAGACCAAAACTTTAGAATGAATATCTGTGCTGTTTTAAAAATTCTACATTTAAAGTGTATGAAAAGGAAGATAACTTCTACCATACTGTTGAGTATAGCCAGTCTTTTTAACACATTAATCAGACTGGGAAATTAGCATTATAAAAAGAAAAATGTTTCTTTTTGTGAAGTAGTAACATTGGAAAGGAAGGCACAGATGCTGGCTTAAAACAGCTAACAGTTTTTGACCTGCTGTTGCTAGGACAGCTCCTTTGCCGAAAGATATGCAAGAAAAACCAATACCCAAAACTCTACAGAAGGTTCCTTCCTTTAAGTGAAGATCTAAACTTGTATACAAGACACGAACAAAAAGATGCCCAACTTTTTCTGAACTATTTTGTGAATTAATCATTTAGCGTATAACCTAGGTGGTTGTTTGCCTCTCTCCATAATTGGTACTTTATAGTTGTCAGCATTTATTATAGTACATTAACAGTGCAATGCATTCATGACCTGGAATAATGACACTCTAATAGGATCAGGGGACATTTAAAGTTCCTCTTTTCATATAGTTTGAGGTCTCTTATGAGCAGAACAATCAAAATTCATTGCCTAAAGGATCTTCTGTTGTTGGACATTCAGAATCATTTGCAATCATCCTTGGTTAAGGTGAGACTTAAGTGCTACAGAAACTATGTAGCTCAAGTTGACCATGGTCAGTGTGTCACTTGGCCTGTTGAGAAAGGACTATGAAAAACAAAACTCCACTGCTGAAAGCTGTTTGCACAAAATGCTACCTTGCTGATATGAGACACAATTGTAATTGTTACTTATTCACAATTTAATAACTAGTTTAACTGGTCCTACAATAAACTCTCCCAGAAATGGCAAATATTCAGCACACTTATTTTCAGGCTAGCAAAACAATGAAACCATTACTGTTAGCTTTAAAAAACATAGGTAAATATTTGGGGTAGTATGTAGTGAAGTGCAATGCTCTCAGATAAGCACTAAAATATGCTTTCATAGTTTAAATCATCAAATAAATCACTGTAATGCCATAAAGCAAAATATTCCAATGGTTAGCTATAGCTCTCAAGATTTCAATTTATTTTATTTGCTTTCCAGTATGCTTAGAAATCCTTTTGTTCTGTTGCATCATGTAAACCTATCTGTATTGTGTGTGGGCGCCCAGGCATTTGAGGGGTAGGAGTTATGCTGCAGAGGTGGCCTCTGTGAGGAGAGGCCAGGAGCTTCCCTGTACCAGAAACAGGTGGCTCTAGACAGCTCCAATGGACACACCGTAGGACACACATGAGCCCCTCAGCCAAAGTGGTGTTGCGTCTCTGATATTATATTAAAGAAAGGATAAAAAATGCTGTGTGGACGTCATGAGAGAAATAGCGAAAGAAACAGCCCTACAGACGCTAGGACGGAGGAGGACGAGGGGAGAAAATGATCCCAGAGGTGTTCCTGCCAAAGCAGAGATTCCACTGAAGCTTGTGGAGAGTCATAGAATCATAGAGTGGTTATGGTTGGAAGAGACCTCAAAGACTATTTAGTTCTAACCCCTCTGCTATGGGCAGGAACACCTTTCACTACACCGGGTTGCTCAGGGCCTCATCCAGCATGGCCTTGAACCAGGAATGGGGCATCCACAGCTTCTCTGGGCAACCTGTTCCACTGCCTCACCTACCTCACAGCAAAGATTTTCTTCCTAATCTCTTATCTAAACCTACTGTCTTTCAGTTTAAAACCATTGCCCCTTATCACTATGTGCCCTTGTAAAAAGTCTTTCTCCAGCCTTTTTTAGACTCTCTTCAGGTACTAAAAAAAGACATCAGTAAGGTAGCCTTCTCTTCTCCAGGCTTCACAGTCCCAATTCTCTTAGCCTGTCCTTGCAGGAGAGGTGTACCAACCCTCTGAACATCTTGGGGGCCTCCTCTGGTCTCATTCCACTAGGTCAACATCCCTCCTGTGCTGGTGACTCCAGAGCTGGATGCAGCACTGCAGGTGGGGTCTCATGAGAGTGGAGAGCTGGGGAATTTGCTCCCTGGCCCTACTGGCTATGCTGCTTTGGATGCAGCCCAGGACACGATTGTTTTTCTGGGGTGCAAACACACACTGCTGGCTCTTGTCCAGCCTTTCATCCACCAGCACCCCCAAGCCCTTCTCCAAAGGGCTGCTTTCAATCTGTTCATCCCCCAGCCTGTGTTTATACTGGGGTTGCCCTTATCTAGGTGCAGCACCTTGCACTTGGTTTTGTTGAACCTCATGAGGTTCCCATGTGCCACCACCTTGAGCTTGTGCCGGTCCCTCTGGGTGGCATCCCGACCTTCAGGTGTTTGAACAGCACCACTCAGCTTGGTGTCGTCTGCAGACTTGCTGCGCTCNTGCTGCGCTCAATCTCCCTGCCCACGTCACTGTGAAGTTTTGAAGAGCACCAGTAGCAGTGTGGATCCCTGAGGGACACCACTTGTCATCAATATCTATCATGACACCTTTGACCACTGCCCTCTGCATGCACCTGTCCGACCAAGTCCTTATCGACCAAACAGCCCACCAATCAAACCCATATGTCCCCACTTTAGAGAAGGATGTTTTGGGGAACCATGTCAAAGGCGCAACAGAAGTCCAGATAAATGACAT
>VXBT01000573.1:0-13812 GCA_013400235.1 Oriolus oriolus
CGCCGCGCCTCCGCGCTGCCCCTTCCCTGCGGTGAAGCCACAGTGGGGGGGGCACTCAGCCCACTTGATTCTTTGGGGACCCACCTGGGTAAGTGGGGACCAAGCACCACCGAAAAACACGGGGTACAGGAGGGGGGAGCTGGAGCTCCCTCATGGTTTCGGTTGTGTGTGAGGGTGAGGAGGGGGCTGAGCCACCCCTTCAGCAGTGCTGAGCAGTGACAGTGGCGGCAGAACAGCGTGTTCCCTATGGATTTACTCTTGCAGCAGCGCAGTCACCTCCATGAGCCACCAGGCTCTCTCTGGGACCGGGGACCTTGTACTTGCCAGAGTCCTCGTGTCACCTCGGGATGGCTTGTGGGCTGGGCTGAACCCTGGTGCGCCCTGAGGTGTCCCCCCCCAGCGATGTCGCACGGCCCTGCCGTGGCCGCCTGTCCTTCCTGCCCGCACGGTACCCGGCTGGGGCTGGCGGGAGGGGACCAACCGGCTAGGCTGTCCCTGCGGCGGGCGGGGACCCTCACAGCGGGTCCCGGCGACACTATCAACCTCCCATCCTAGACCGCGGCCTTTCCATGGACGTGGCAGGGTGCCAGAGGAACTTTTCATTCCGGAATGCCTCCCATGTCTCCTGGAAAGGAACCCGATGAGGGTGGGGGGAAACGGGAAACGAGGAGAACCACGTGGGGACCCGGTGCGCCGCTGCCTCCGCTGGCTGCGCCCACTGCCCGTGACCACGCCCCCTCCCTGGAGCCCCCGCCCCGCAGCGCCACCTCCGGGCCGGCAGGGGGCGCCCCGCGCAGCCACGACTATCCGGAAAGAGCCGAGCGACGGCGGAGGCGGCCGAGCCAGGGCTGGCGGCGCGGGCGCAGCGGGCGCGATGGCGCAGCAGGTCGAACAGCTGCGGGCGGACGGCGTGGACAAGGAGGTGCTGCGGGAGGGCACCGGGCCGCTGCCGGACTTCCGCGACGGCACCAAGGTCAGGTCCGCGGGGGGACAGGCGGGGTGGGGGGGATGTGGGAAGCGGAACGCGGCGGGGGAGGCGCGCATGCGCGCCCCCCCCTTTTGCGTGACCATGGTGACGCCGCGGGCTCCTCCTCTCCGTTCAGGCCACTTTCCACTACCGGACGCTGCGGTGCGGCGATGAGGAGACGCCGGTGGATGATAGCAGGGCGCGGGGGAAGCCCATGGAGCTCATCGCCGGGAAAAAGTTCAAGCTGCCGGTGTGGGAAGCGGCGCTGCGAACCATGCGGCCCGGCGAGCGTGCGCGCTTCCGCTGCGACGCCAAGGTGGGCGGGACCGGGACCTGCCGCGGGGCGTGGCTTATAGTTGGGGCGTGGCCTGTGCGGGTGGGCGCTGACTTCGTGTTGTGGGCGTGGCTTGCGGCGCCCCGGGGCGCTCCAGCCGCGGGGTGCGAGGGGGGAGCATCCTGATATTCTGCCCCCCTCCCTCCCCAAATCCCGGCTCCCTTTCCTCCCGCAGCACGTGGTGCTTTACCCGCTGGTGTCCAAGAGCCTGCGGAACATCGCAGCAGGGAAGGATCCGCTGGAGGGGCAGCGGCACTGCTGCAGCATCGCCCAGATGCATGAACACTACTCTCTGGGGTACCCCGACCTCGACGAGCTCCAGAAGAACCCCCAGCCCCTCATCTTTGACATCGAGGTGCTGAAGGTGAGGTGCCGGCATGGGGAGCTCGGGGATGGAAGTGTCCAAAAAACACATAGATGTGGCATGTGGGACGTGGTTTAGTAGTGGCTGTGGCCGGTGCAGGACTCGATGATCCTAGATGTCCTCTCCACCCTAAACAATTCCATGATCCTGTTCTCTGATTCCATGATGGGGTGCTGGCAGGTGGAGCCACCCGGCTCCTACCAGCAGGACCCATGGGCCATGACAGATGAGGAGAAGCTCCAGGCCGTGCCCCAGATCCACAAGGAAGGCAACGAGCTGTACCGGCAGGGCAAGGTGCCCGAGGCAGCTGCCAAATACTACGATGCCATTGCCTGTCTCAAGAACCTGCAGATGAAGGTGGGTCTCCCTGGACGCACACAGGCATCCCTGGGAATGCAGGGCTTGAAAGCTGCCCCTCACTCTCCCTTCTCTGTCTGCCACAGGAGCAGCCGGGCTCTCCAGACTGGATCGAGCTTGACCAGAAGATCACACCCCTGCTCTTAAACTACTGCCAGTGCAAGCTGCAGTGTGAGGAGTACTATGAGGTGTTGGACCACTGCTCCTCCATCCTCAACAAGTATGAGGGTAAGGAGCCACGGGCCATCCCAGGTGGCTGGGGTGGGCACCAGGAGACCCCCACACTCCACTGACCCTGGCTCTCTCCCCACAGACAATGTCAAGGCCTACTTCAAGCGGGGCAAAGCCCATGCGGCCGTGTGGAACGTGGCCGAGGCACAGGCTGACTTTGCCAAAGTCCTGGCCCTCGACCCCTCGCTGCGCCCCGTGGTCTCCAAGGAGCTGCGGAGCCTGGAAGCGCGGCTGCGGGAGAAGGACGCCGAAGACAAGATCCGCTTCAAGGGCATCTTCTCCCAATAGAGTCCGCGGCCACAAGGGAGAGCTCAGTGCTCTCGGGACAGGTTCTTTTAGATATTCCACATGTGGAATGGTCATGGATGTTTATTAATGTTTAATACAGATTTTACTTATTTGAAGTCAGTGGAAATGGCCCCGGAGCTCGCCACAGCCTGGGGACATGGCCAGGCACTTAAGTGGCAGCATAAAGCATCGCAGCACATGGCTGAAGCTCTTTGCTGGGCTCTAGACTCTGCTCATCATCACGCCAGGGATGCATGGGTGACACGAGCCTGCTGCTCCCCGCCAACTTTTATCACTTATTTGATGTTTTTATACTTTATGGTGGCCATGGAGGGGCAGCACCGAGCCTCAGCCCTGGCTCCCTTCATGCCTGTTCTGCTCCATGCCACGCCACTGGCACTTCTCCAGGCTGCTGCTATCGTCCCAAACCAGTGTCTCCTCTTGTCATGTTAGTGTCGGGAATATTTTATATAGAATAACAGCTTGTTCCTGCTATCTCTATAAACCTCTGGTCATGCTATGCCAAGATAAACTCAAGTAAAACCAGTCACAGCCCCTG
Source organism: Oriolus oriolus (assembly GCA_013400235.1). Classification (NCBI taxonomy): domain Eukaryota; kingdom Metazoa; phylum Chordata; class Aves; order Passeriformes; family Corvidae; genus Oriolus; species Oriolus oriolus. The sequence continues at coordinate 3,101 of VXBT01000573.1, forward strand.
GTCACTACAAAAATTTGCTGCTAGAAGTAAATGAGGGGAAACCAAATCGGAGAGGGGGAGGGCATTGGCACAGCCCACACACCCCAGGCTCTCTTCCCTGTCCTGAATTGCTTGTGACGCAACTGCTGTGCCCCACGGCCACCTCTCTGTGGGACATGGTGTCCCTGGAGGCTCCCCAGGGTTTTCGCAGTGGGTAGGAACCCTGGTGCCACTGGCACAGAGCAGACTCATGGGTGCTGGCACCTTGTCATAACATCTCTTTATTCAACACCGAAACGAAATGGGGGGAACAGAGGAACAGCTCTGGAACCCCAACCCAGCCCTGCCCCGTGACACTGGACGGAAATAAATAGGTGGGGAGGCGGCATTCGCCCTGGGACACAGCCACAGCCCCCCAGTTCTGCACAGGGACAATGGCCCTGGGGCGCAGACCCCACTGGGCACTGCCCAACAGCCCCTAAGGACCAGAGCGGGTGGGGCTGGGGGCAGCAGGGAGGACCTCAAGTGGCTCAGTCCTGAGGGGATCACTCTGGCCCTCACAGGGGCTCAGAGCCATCTCCCAGCACACTCCCATCTCAGGGGACCCAACGCCCTCATCTTCTTCCTATGGGCTCATGGCCCAGCACCACCTTTGTCCCCAGGTGCTCCTTGCTGGGAAATCAGGGATGCAGCAGAGGGGGGACATGGCCATGCCACCCTCACTCCTCACCCTCCAGCTTGAGGCTGATGCTGCGGGGCTTGGCCCGGGACAAGCCTGGGGGTGCTGAGGGGGCCCCCCCATCCCGCTCTGCCTGGCTGGAGCCCCGGGAGCGCAGGAGCTGGCTCTGCTTCCGCAGGAAGTCGACAGGCGCCGGGCAGCCATAGGTGCCTTTGCCCAGCACGGGTCGTGGGGGGCCCTTGGGAGAGTGGGCCAGGGCTGCGGCTTCCAGCTGGGCCAGGTGGGCGACATAGCCCTCGGAAAGGAACTGCAGGACACACAGAGAGCCTGAGCTGGTGGCCGTGGCCGGCTGGTGGGGTCAGCCGTCATCCCCTGCATCCCCAGTTTGTCCCCAGCCCTGCCACCAGCATACCTGGCACTGGTTGTGGAACTTCTTGACGGCCCGTCCCACAATGTAGATGTGTGCTGGCGCGAGTCCCAGTGAGCTGTAGACGGAGACATCCTTGGTGGAGCCGTAGCCAGCGACTATGGAGATCTCTGCCTGCCCAGGGACAAGAGCATTAGGGCAGGGAACATCCCTTCTCACAGGGACAGCCACCCCCAGGGGCTGGGACACCCTCGTGTTAAGAGGGGTGGCTGGGAGCTGCCATGAGAAGCTTCCAGCTCTGCCATGGCAGTGCAGTCCAGCTCCCAGCATCTCCACGGGGATGCAGAGGTGCACAGGCTTCAGCACAGCCCATGCCACCCCATCACCAGTCCCGTGTCCTCCCGGCAGTGTCCCCATCCCCACCTCGGTGCGCAGGCTCTGCAGGAAGGCAGCTTTCTGGCGCAGCGGGTCGTGGGTGAGCCCGTCGCAGAAGGAGACAGCACCGTGGGGGAAGTTGTGCTGGGAGAGCCAGGCCACCACGCGATGCTTCTGCATGTCGGGGCGCCCTGTCACGTAGATGATCATGTACCCCGAGTCCTGCCAGTGCCTAGGAGGGGACATGGGTGGCTGCCAGGAGCCTGTGTGGAGACAGTCCTGCTGTGGGAAGCTGGGATATCCCAGCACAGCATGTGTGGGTGCTGCCTCCAAAACCTCCCTGCTCCCAGGGATTTTATCAAGGGGAAGGCACAGCAGAGCTGTGGGGACCACATCCAAACTCTAAGAGGATTATTTTCCACAACAGGGCACCAGCATAGAGATGATCTGCTGGAGGCAAGGGAGTGGTGGAATACCCTCCCCCTTGTCCCTGCTCTGACACCCCCCAACTGAGTTGTCACCCCACCATGAAAGATGGGGAGACTGACTCCCTGACTGAAGGGCACCCACCTTACAACATCCACAGCCCCCGCCCGCACTTTGGGGTCGCTGCCCATGATGGAGACGCTGGCCGTGAAGGAGCCGTCGATGCTGAACACAACGGACTCAGTGCCACGGGCCACCACAGTCAGATATGCCTCAGCGTAGCTGTGGTCCCCCCTGCAAAGGCAGAGGTGGTGGCTCAGCACCAGCTCTGCTGCCAGGGCAGTAGGTGTAGCTCTGCCAAAAGGGCTGGAGGAGGAACTGAGGCGACACCTCACCTGACCACCATGCGAACAGGGTAGATCCCAATGGCCAGAGCCTTGTCTGGAGGGATGGTGAAGGTCAGGCGCCCGCTGCCACTCGTCACCTCGGTGCCGTAGTACAGCCACTTCCCTGACAGTGGCTGCGTCATGATGTAGATGTCCACCTGGGAGAGGGAAACCGGCTGGGCACAGGCTGGACTGCCACATCCTGCTGTGGTCCCACCTGCAAGCCCTTACAACCTTCTCCCATCATCCCACACAGGGTCCTGTTAACCACATCCTTCCCCTACTGTGGGTGACACCAGCCCCATGCCCGGCCCTGGACATCCCCACCCTATCTGAGGGGTCCTGGTGGCCCCCTGAGCCCAGCGGTACCTTCTCCCCCGTCAGTGTCACCACGTCCAGGGGTCCGTACATGAAGCGCCCGCTGAGGACCTGCGCTTTGCCCTCACACACGATCACGTCGCAGGCCCTGTGGTTGGCCGTCACATTCTGCAAGCACACAGGGTGCTCAGCAGCTCCTGGGGGAGCTCCTGAGGTGCCACAGGGACACCACTGGGTTGTGGGATTGTCCCAGAACCCGCAAAGCCTAGGATGCCCCAGGTGGGCTCCCGCTGGCCACATACCCGGATCTTCACTTGGGTGCGCTTGCGCTGCCACTTCTCCCGAGGGATGGCCGGGCTGTAGATGGAGCTCTCCTCGCTCTCTGCCGGCTGTGGCCCCTCTTTCTCCATCACCTGCTGACAGCATGGCGCTGGCTCAGCCTCTGGCAGCCCCGGCTTCCCGCCCACCCCACCGTGCCCACCATACCTGGCGCAGGATGAAGGCCACCACGTCAGAGGATTCCCAGTAGCTGGCGTGGAAGAGGTGGGGCAGGGTGATGGTGGGGAAGGCAGTCAGGGCGTCGGGGCAGTACAGAGAGTAGTCAATGCGCTTCGGGCCCCACCAGTGCTCCAGGACTGCGGGGAGAGCTGGAATGAAGCCTTTTCTGGACCTCATCATGTGTCATGCAGCCCGAGGTGCCCGCACAGATGGGGTGGGTAGGGATGACACTTACTCTTGACAACCTCGCTGGTGCTGGCAGGAGTGGGGGGCTCTGCTGGTTCATTGCCCTTCCAGAAGCCCCCAAAGCTGCCAGTGGGGGTAGGGGGGGCAGCCACATCCACTTTGGGCAGGAACAGGGCAGAGTGTGTCTGCAGGGCCTCCGCTGCAGAAAGAGCTGAGTGATCACACCCAGAGTCTCCAGGGACACCCACCACTCCAGGACCCCCCTCCCGCAGAGCCCCAGAGCAGTGCGAAGGGCTTGCACATCCCTCTCCCCCCACCCAGCCAGGCTGTGAATGCTCTGGGTACCCTGATGTGGCCCCAGGGTGCCTGGCACCAGCCTGGAGGGGACCTGCTCACCCAACAAGGACGAGGTGCCATCACCCAGTGGGTACTTCTGGTATCGGGGCACACTGAGGGGGGGCACTGCGTGGAAGGCCTTGGCCAGGAGGGGCTCCAGGCGGGAGGCGCAGGGATCGGCGGCATGGAAGAGGTTGTAGATCTGCTCGCAGGCAGGACGCAGCTGGGCCACTGCAGCACAGAGTGGGGTCAGGGGTGCCCATGAGGGCTGGGGGGCACCAGGAGCAAAACACCCAGGAGGGGTAAAGCAGGACACAGCAAGAGGAAAGGCTGCAGAGGGAAATTTGGGGCACCGGGGACAGGCTGAGGCTGGCACAGAGCAGGGACACTCAGCCACCCACCAACACCCACACAACCAGGGCTGGGCATGCAAGGGGCTCAAACCCAAGCAGGGCTCTCTGGGTTTGTGGGGTGAGCACAACTCAGGGACTTGAGCCCTGCAGGGAGGGTCAGGGGCTGGCACCGCAGCAGGCGGGGATCCTCACCATCCAGAGCAGGCATGACGGTCTTGCGCAGCGCGAGCACCAGCCCCAGTGGGGAACCAAAGAGGAAGAAGCCGGATACCTTAAATTCGAGGCGGGTGCCGGCACCCTCTGCCCCATCCAGCGCCATGGCACTGCTCCGGGGTGCCTCTGCCTCCAGCGGGGCCTCGCTGGCCTGCAGGCTGGGACAGCAGAGACAGTGGGCACGGGGAGGGACGGCAACATCGCACTCCCACCATCCTGAAGGCAAAGCTGTGCCTGGCGTGGCCCCGTTATCCCAGAAGAGCTCCAGCAATATCACCCCAGGGCAGGCAGCCTCCTTGAAATGCTCCTTCCCAGCCTGGAGCAGATGGGAATTACACCCTTTCCATAAAGCACAAGATAGCCAACCATCCCCCTTGGGCTCACCTGCACGTGGAGCTGTGCTGCTGGCTGTCCCCCTGTGCCCCTGGGGGCTCAGGGCTGGCTTGGCCCAATACCGGCGCTCCCTCTGTCCCATCAGCCAGCGGATCCAGGCCACCACACTGCTCCGGGGAGATGGGCTCCATGATCTGCAAGGAGAGGCAGCAAACACCCAGACCCAGTATAGCCCCCAGCGCACCCCCAAACCCTCCCCAGCGGGTGTTGGGGTGCAGGCACTCACCAGGCTGCCACGGCGGCTGCTGCTCCGGCTGCCCCCGGGGCCCACCCGGCTCTGGCACAGGGCATCGAATCCCAGAATGCCACCCACACAGTCCCCCAGCAGCACCACCTGCAGAGACCACGGACCCATGAGGAGGGTGACACCCCCAAACCCTCCATGCAGGGTCACAGCTGGACCCCAGAGCCAAGCTTTCCCCCAAATTTCACCTCACCTGGCCGCAGAAGCCGGTGCCCTCTCCGGAGTGCAGGAAGGCTGCATAGGCCTGGTTGGCGCGGGCGATGACGGTGCCCACGGCGTGCTGGTAGGTGCCTGAGGAGGTGGCCAGCAGCGGGAGTGCTGCCAGCGGGATGTGGTCCTGGCTGCTGGACAGGCTGTCCCTGTCATGGCTGTAGGGGCTGAGCCTGATGGGGACATGGCGAGGGATGAACGGGACTGTCCTAATGTCCTCATCTCACTGCATGGTACTGGTTCACCTCGGGATGCCATACTAGGAGTAATCCCCATCCCCTCCCATCCCACCACAAGACACTTGCTCACCCGGGATGCTGTATCCGGAGTTATCCCCCTTCCATCCCATTCCATGCCATTCCATGCTGCCCTGATGTCCCTATCTCTCTGCACAATGCTTGTTCACCCCAGGAGGCTGCACAAGGAGTTATCCCCATTCTATCCCATCCCATCCTGTCCCACTGACCTCATCCCACAAAAAAACACCTGCGTGCCCTGGGATACCCAGGAGTTAACCCCCATCCCATGTCATCCCACCCCATCCCCAGTCCTTAATGTCCCACCAGAAATCAAGTGCCCTCTCCAAGTATACCGGCTCCCCGGTCCCCTGCTTTCCCAGAGGGAATCCGTACTTGGAGACGAGGGCGTAGGCTGCGGCACAGATGGGCGGGCACGGCACCAGGCGCAGGGCCACATGTCCCAGTGCCTCGGGAAAGTGGACGCGGGTGACAGCATCAAAGGTGGCCGCCAGTGTCTGCACATCCGCCTGCTTGGAGCCCGGCTCACCCGCTCCCTGATCCAGGATGTTCCCGCTGTGGAGGATGAGGAAGAGTGCGTGGATCCGGCACATCTGCTCGGTGCTCTCTGCTGCGCTGCCCTGCAGGGAGGAGAGCAGTGAAGTCGGGGGGCACGGCAGGAGGGCACAGCCCAAGGGAGGGGACACGCACCTCAGGGAAGCTGGATGTTCCCAATCCTTCACCATCCCCCTTGCTGGTGCTGGCTCCGTCGCCTGCGAGCACACGGCCCTGGTGAGCCAGTTGAGGTCTCCAGGTGGGAGTGAGGCCCCTCCCAGGACACCCACCCCAGGATTTGGGGCCAGAGCACCCCCAGCGCTCACCCAGTGCCTCGTCCAGCTCCGCCGGCCGCTCAAGCGTGTCCAAGAAGTCGTTGGAGCTCCACTTGGTCATCTCCTTAGCAAAGACCTCATCGCTGTCAGACAGATCCTCTGCAGAGGCAGGAGGGAAGCGTGGGTTGGGGAACACCTCTGTGCCCGCACTCCCATCCTCAGATGCCTGCGCCCCCATCCAGCCTGTCCCAAGATGGTGCCAGTACCGTGGGCATCAAAAAATTCCTCTTCGGAGCTGTTCTCTGAGTCCCGGGCAATGTTCTGCATCCGCCACTCCGACAGGCTCTGAGGAGACACACCCCCTGCCACGCATGGGGGGTCAGCATCCACAGCCCCCTGCAGAGACACCCCGCTCCTGCCCCACAGCTCCCCCTTGGTCCTGGACCCAGACCCCTCAGGGAGATCTGGGGCCATCCCTGTGTCACCCAGAGTCCCTCTAGGAGATCCAGGATCATCCCTGGGTCACCCAGGGCCCCTTCAAGAAACCTGGGACCAGACCTGGGGCACTCAGAGCCCCAGCCCAGGAGACCCAAGCCAGGCAAAACAGTCCCCTGACACATCTCCTATGGAGAACCACAGCATCCAGGGCACAACCACACTGGACCTGGTCTCTCACCTCCATGCTGGGAAGAGTAGGAAGACCGGGAAGAGGTGGACCACTGCTTGGCAAAGGTATCATCAGAGGGGGTGTCAGTCCCCGCCTGCAGCTCGGCCTCCTCCTGCCCGCCAGGCCCGTCTGGCTCCGGCCGCCCCTCAGGGCTGATCCCAGCTGCGGGTGGCTCCTCGCCCTCGCCACACTTGGCCATCTTCTGTGCCAGCATTCGCGCCGTCTCCTCCTCCAGCTGCCGGATATCCTCCATCGTCAGGTCCGTCCACTCATCCTGCCAGCACCAGGCTTGGCGGTGGGCGCGCAGCATCACCTTCCTCAAACCTGGGAGGAGAAGGAGGGAAGCGAGCCCAGTGCGATCCCATGGCTGCCCAAATGGCCCTCGAGCAACCCACGGCTCCGAACTCACCCACGTCATGGATGAACTGCTCGATCTTGGACTGCATCCCCCAGTATCGGAACTCCACCTTGCAGAGCTTGTAGGCGCACATGAGGGGCCCGCTGGCCACTGCTGCCTCCAGCCAGTCATCCCCCAGGGGCCCCCGGCCCGTCTTGGATGAGTGGTAGAGTTTGGGATCCTCCTCAGGCTTGTATTCCCCAGGGGAGATGGGATCACGCACGATGTCAATGGTGTCTGTGGGGGGAACGGCGCTTGTCACCCCGCAGCACTTGGCAAGGGGGCACAGGTAGGAAAACAAGGAAAAAGGGACAAAAATCAGGTCAAATTATTCCCACAAGCCATGCACCCAACGCAGCTGGCAGCAAACACTCTCTGCCCTAGAATCCTAAAATCTTGGAGTTCTGGAATCACAAAATCCTGGAATGGTTTCAGATGGAAGGGACTTCATGGACCACCTCATTCCACCCCCTGCCATGGGCAGGGACACTTTCCACTAGACCAGGTTGCTCCAAGCCCCATCCAACCTGGCCTTGGAGTTCCAGGGATGGAGCATCTGCATTTTCCCTGGGCAACCTGTGTCAGGACCTCACTGCCCTCACAGGGAAGAGTATCCTAATAAAACATATAGAATTCCAAGGCTGGAACATCACAGACACCCTTGGTGCATCCAAAGACATCCCCATCCCTGTGTGGGATCCCCCAGGGAGTGGCACAGGGAGGGAGGGGCTGGGAGCGTGCAGAGAGCCAGGGCTGACACACATACACGCATTAGCTGGCAGATCTGGCAGCTGCAGTGATCCCGGCCACCCTGGGGGACGTGGGGGCTGGGGACGGGGACAGCCATCAGCTCGGCACAGCTCCTGGCTCCCCCCCTCAAAAAGCCCGAGGGTCCCCCAAAACTGGGTACAGCAAAACCACCACGTGACACAGGAGCCTCTGGAGAGCTGGGGGGAGGAGGGCAATGAACCCTATCCCCAAACAGAGATGACCTCTCCCGAAATGAGGGTGAGCTCCCCCCAAAATGAGGATAACCTCCCAAGAGTAGAGAGAGGCTTGTGAATGAAACCCAGGAAAACACGATCCAATAGCTGTTCGGGCTCAATCCAGCACAAAATCTCCTAGAATTTGGCTTTTCCAGCCCTGTCTCCAGGATGGGTTCCTCCAGCACGGTCTGGGGGATCCCAGGGCACCCCACTGGCTCCCAGTACCGTCCCGCAGCACTGTCCCCATTCCCAGGCTGTGCCAAACCCTGCATTTATTTGCCCCCTTTGAAGTCCCCAAGGTCCTGTCAGCCTCTCTTCCTCCAGCTTGGGCTGAAAAAAGGGGGAAAAAGAAAACTAGAGATGCCCTGAATCCACAAAAATGTTGCAATGCACAGCATGATGCCAAGGATCTTGGATAACAGCAGCAAAGAACTGGGATAGGACCTGCTGTCCCCAGGCAGCTCCTGGCAGTGTCATTCCCATCACAATCCAACTCCCTTTGCTCTTGCCACTGGGAGAAAGCTGCCAAGGAAGCAGTTATCCCTGCGGATCACCCAGACCGTGTTTTTCCGTCACCCTTTGAAACGTGAGAGGGGTTTAAATCTGTCAGTGCTACAGGACACCAGGGCAGAGAAAATCCCAGCGGGATCCACACTGGGGCTGGTCCCACTCCAACCCTGCTCCTTGTGGAACGCAGCAGCCAGCAGAGATGCTGAATGCCCTGTGGAATGCCCACGGGATGGGCACTAGGGTAAAAAAACAGGCAACGGGCATGGGACCATGCCCTGATGCCATCTGCTTGGTCCTGGTTGCTTCCCAGGGGCAGTAGGGGCAAAATTCCTGCCCCCAGGTCCAAGCCATCGGTGTCCCAGCCGGACATTCCCAGTGCTGCAAGAGCCGGGGAGAGAAATAGGTCAGATGAATCATTTCCTCCGAGTGCCTATTTTAGGCCTCCATTTTAAGAGGCAGCGCGTCACACTCCACACTCTGGCGCCTGAACTGACCACATCCACACCACCGGGAACGGGAACCTGACAGAGAGGGAAGAATCCCACCCCAAGCTCCCAGTTCTGCCCACCAGTCCCCCCAGAAAGGAGTTAGATAGCGATCTGGAGCAAAGCCCTGGGGAGAGCGGAAGCAGGGCAGGGGGTAGGAAAATGGGGACATGCTTTTCCAGCTCTCCCTGCTCCAGCTGATCCAAAACAACACAGAGGACCCAGGTGTGGGGTCCCATGTACACCAGGAAAGACTGAAAAGGCAAATCCACGCCAGAACGGGGCTGGGACACAGGAGAGGGGAGCAGGCTGGCACTAGGAAGGAGAAGCTGCAAACAGAAGTAGAGGCAAGGGAAGAGGCAGAGGACAAAACTGTCCCTGAAAGTACTTTTAATGCGGAACTTAATTCAGCAGCTCTGAGAGGGAGCGGGCAGGGAGCTTGGGGCAGGGAGCTCAGGATCCAGGGAGCTCTTCCCTTCCAGCGTCCCCAAAACATGAGGGCCAGCACAGAGAGTGAAGTCAAGTCCCTAAGGCCCCATCACATCCACACACTCATCCTGGGAGCACGACGTGGGAATCCCAGCAGCCACAGGGTCCTGCCCAGCTCCCCAAGCCAGCCATACCCACCCAAAATCCTCTGCCTCTTCTCTGCCGCGCTCAGGTTGAAGATGTTGGTCTGCTGCCCCGCATCCGGGCGGTAGTACGTCTCGATCTCGATGGAAAACTTCTCCACAAAGGGACACGTGTACCTGGAGGGGCACAGGACTGAGCCCAGGAGCACGGCCAGACCCACAGCCCACCCTGCTGCCTCCCAGTTCCCACCTGGTGCGTGTGTAGGGATAAGCATTCCAGGACTCCTCCTCCACCTGGAGCGCAGCTTTGGGAAGCAGCGCCCGGAACCAGCTGGGGATGTGGGAGCCAACGTGGTAGATCTTGTGAGTGTACTGGCCGCTGCCCCCGGGGCCGTCGCTGTAGGGCCGGTTGGCCAGGATCTCCACGCCACTGCCCTCGCCACTTGACTCCTCCCGGCTCTTCTTCTGCACAGAGATGATGGCTCAGTGCAGGCCCTCCATGCCCTGAGATCCCCACGGGCACCCAGGGTCCCTATACACTCCCATCTCCATGTGCTGGCATCCACCAGCCCCACACCTGCTCACAGGACCCCCTACTTGGCTCAGGGGCCCCAAACCCACCCACAACCTCACTGACGCCCCAGCAACCTGCCAAATGCTTGGGATCAGCCTCAGACCACCCCGTGCCACTCCAGGCTCAGCCCTACAGCTCCCCAGTTTCCCACACTCAGCCCCACAGCCCCCCTACACCCTCCAGCACCCCAAGCTCAGCCTCAAAGCCCCCTGTGCACTCCCATGCTCAGCCCCTGCACCCTTCATGCTCCCCCACAGCCCACTGCACCCCCCAGGCTACAATCTCCAGCCTCTCTCAGCCCCCTGCACCTCCTCAGTCTCAGTCCCCAGATCCATGCACCCCTTCAGCTCCCCACACCCAGCCCCACAGCACTGTGCACCCCCTCAGTCTTGACCTTTGGACCCCACACCCCTCGGGCACAGCCCCACAAACCCCAGACCCATGCAGCACATGGGCTCAGCCCCCAGACCCCTGCAGCCCTCAGCCACCCGC
>VXBT01000573.1:34519-67175 GCA_013400235.1 Oriolus oriolus
CCCCCCACTGCCAGCGAGGCGTACCTGCAGGGCGCTCGGTGGGCTCCTCGGTGCGCTCCTCGGTGCGCTCTCCTTTGTCTTTGGGAGGTGGCTTTGGAGGACCATCGGGTTTTCTGTCGGCGCTTCGCTGTCCCTCCTCTTCATCCTCCCCATCGGGGAACTCCCATTGCGACTCTCCCGAGCGCTCGTTAACATAGAAATAGCGTCTATGCTCCCTAGATCACAAGAAAGAGAAGGAGGCTTCAGCTTCCCTTCTCCGCCCCCGACACTCCAAGGCGGGCCTGCCCACGACAGCAGTGAGCTCTCGCAGGGGAGACCCTCGTGCAGCGGGGCTGCCGCTCTCCCACACGCAACAAACAACTTTGAGGACAGAGGCAGGAGAGGCCCGAGCCGACTCGCTCAAAGCTATTTGCTATCGCTGGCTGCGGGAACGTCGCCCTAAGCCCCCCGCTCCGAGGGAGGGGAGGGCCGGGAACGCCGGCGACGTCTCGCCAACGTCGGGACTTTCAGCATGGCCTTGGCTGAAAGTCGCCCTCCGAGAAGAGGCACCGGGGAACAGCCCAATGGAGGGAAGCGGCTGCCCCCCTACCCCGTGGTGCGCAGAATTTTTTATGATACTCTTGGTGTCAAACACACAGTGAATGCTAGAGAGAGGGAGCGGATCTGGGAGCTGAAAAACAAAAGAGCAAAGATTTCAAACAAAGGAAAATTAATCAAGAAAGCCAAATAGACAAAGAAATGTTTGGGTCTGACCTGCTGGCAGGAGACAGAAATCTTGTTCTTCGTTCCGTCGGTGAGTTGAAGTTTGTCCTTTGGAAGAGCTGTTGGTCAGAAGAGTTGATCCAGAGATCCTGCAAAGTTCACAGAGCTCTCGCATGCGCGACCCCCCAGGCCCGCCCTCCATAGCGCTGGACACTCGCGAGAGGGACAACCAGCTCTGTCCATCAGGGAATCGGCTCCGTCGCAAAGCACTGGGCACTCCATTTGGATCCTCCAGTTTGGTGGCTGGCCCAAACTCTGCGAGTGCCGGACGTTTCTCTGCCTGCCCAGCACTAACAGAAGCTGCTCTCAGTCTGCCAGAGGGACGGCGCCAGCGTCGTCAGGTGGTTGATGGTCACAAATCATGTCTGAGATGTCAGAGATGAAAGGTGAGAAAGGAGTAGAGCGCGTACCTGTCCCAGTGGCAGGACCAGCCTTTAGGGGTGGCGTTTATTTCGTATTGTTTAAGCTGTTCGGCTGCGTCTTGGAGTTTGCGTTTGAGGTAGTTTCCATTGAGAGCACCTTCTCGCCAGTCTGCAATGCGGGTCTAGAGGGCAAGAACCGGGGGAAGCCGGTGAGGTGGGCTGCCAGCGGCCCCGGGGGGGATGGGACTCGAGGATCGGGAGGCTCCCTTCCGGTATGGGACGCGGGGGGCCAGGAGGAGGACACCCCACCTCCGCGCCAAGCCACGCTCTCCCCGCGCCGAGGAAGGGAGGGCCCTGCGTGGCGAGGTGCCACGAGGCTCACGCAGCACCGGCGCTCGGACGGCGGATTGCATCCGATCCGCTCCAGAACACAAGGCCGGAGCAAGGGGCGAAGGCTCGGTTACCTCTGTCTGCAACAGCAACATGTGGAAGTTGGAGATAGATTGTCTGTTGATGCCCAGGAACTCCAATTTACTAGTCAGAGTATTTGCCAGCTCTCCAATCTGAAACTGCCAGGAGAAAGGGCAGAGTCAAGAGCCGCCCTCTGGGAGCAGCATCGGGCGGCTGCGGCCCCATGGCTCTTGGGAAACACCGCTTAGGACCACCTGCGGCCCCGCAGCCTGGTGGGACCGGGACATGCCACCCTGGCCCTCTGTGCCTGTCACCCCCTCTGTTAAGTCCTGCTACATCCTGCACCCCAGGGACAGGGCAGTGTGGGTGGCTGGGTGACAGCTCCTCTACGGACTGCGCTTGACGCCGTGTGGAAGGACAGCACGGGCTCACATTGCTCCAGTACTTTGGAGTTACAGCACAACCATCACCACAGCAGATATCTAAGAATGTTTCCCAAATAAATGGGCCAGGATGTGATTCCAGGTTCTGTAAATAATCGCTTTCCAGAGGAACTAGCTGGAAAGCACCAGAAAGAGATAACAGCTCTGGATTTACTCCAGAGCAGAGGCAGCAGCTACATCAAAACTCAGGTCAGCCCATGGCGACCATGGCTACTCAACCCCAGTTGAGTGAAACCTCCAGTGTGGGGACACAGGGATCCCTGTGTCCATTCCCCTGACTGGGGGCACTGCATGGAAGCAGCCACAAGCCAGAAAGGAATCAGGAGCAGGAACGTGGATGCCTGCAAGTGGCATCACCACTGCTTTAAAGCAGGCTCTAAAAATACCTATTTTTAGCTTCACTCCTCAGAAGAGGCTTTGGAATGTCCACCAAAGCCACCAAGGCAGCATCTGTCTCCAGAAAGGGCACGGGCCAGACAAGCAAGCCCTAGAGAAGCCTGAGGCAGGCATATGAATTCCCATGTTAATGTGGCTCTGGAGAAGCCAGGGAACATCCTGAAGCAGAGGGTGACTTGGCAGCAGTGGTCCCGGCACAGCTCCTGTAACCAGGGAGATCCCAACCCGATGAGCAAACGGTACCGGTTACCCAGGGAGCCGGCATTCCTCCGACAGCTCTAAGGGAATCCTGCATGGAAAAGCACCACACGGTCCGTCACAGCGCCCACTGGGACTGGAAGGAGGGGGAACAGCACAGGGGACCAGCGAGTCCAGCCCTGCCACAGGCTTTTATTCTTTTAATTAAAATAAATTCATTTAAAAATCAGGTCTCAAGTGGATGCTGCACTGAGTGAGGTTCAGTTTTGGTCTGGAAATGTCACATCTCAAAATCCTTTAAGGAGTTGTTTTATGGGAGAGATGTGGGATTTTTCACAAGGACAGCAACAAAGCCCTTCCCCTTCACATCAGAAAAATTATTTAAGTGGTGGGAAATGAGGACAGGGATGGGCAACTCTCACTGCAGGTTCCACCTGTGCTCCACCACAAGCTGGCGATTCCCCATCTGCCACAAGGAGGTGACATTTCCCAACGTCACAGAAATACTCCAGAGCCAAATTTTATGCTGCAGAAGATCTCAGGGTAACAAGTGACATGGGGACCAAAGAACAAATGGGAAAGATCTCCCCTACTGCTCTGTCATACTGCCCTAGAGCCTGGAGCTCTGCTCTAGATCAGATAATTGATCCAGTGCAGCCAAAGGAGCAAACCAAGGCTCAGAGAAGAGCTATCAGCAGGATGCTGAAGAATTCCCCAGGGCTTCCCCAGCTTGCATCTAAAAGTAATGCCGGGCGAAGGGCAGAGCGGTACCGTCAGCCTCAAGAAACGGAGAGATTACGGACGAGGAGTCTTCAGCCTGGAAACGGGACGACTGACCGGGCCAGAGACTGGAATATCATTATTGGTGAAAACAAAGTCAAGATCAAACTGGTTGTTCTCTGTCACAACAACACCCAGGGCTCAGTCTTTGCCCCCCCGCACCCTCCTTTCATCCAAGCTTTTGCTGCTGAATCCTACTGGAGACAGGATGTTGTCCCAGTCCTGCATGGCCCTTCCTTCACAAGCTGTTCCCACAGCCACACCAGGATCTGAGCTTTAAAAGCATCAGGTGGGCTAAATCCAGAGCCCAAAGCTCCAGTGTTCCCAGGGAAGACGTGGCTGGGGGAGCCAGTGTGTCCCTTGTCCCTGCTGGCAGCTGGAGCACCCATCACATCCCTCATCTCACGGACATGCACCTCTGCCTCTCCATACCTTTAGATCCTGCTCCTCCTCTTCCAGTTTTGGAGCCCCTTGTGATTTTGCTTTTTCCTGGGGCTCCTCAGATTCTGCCTCTTTGTCTGAGCTCGGATCGGTTGCTTCCATGCTCGGGGCTGCAGGAGAAGGAAGGACAGGTCAATCCTTGTCCCACCACCACCCTGGTAGTGCTAGCAGCTGGCTGGACACTGTGCCTGGAGCCAAAGCCAATGTGGAAAACAGTGGGGAAAGAGCCAGGATCCACCAGAGCCAGTGACAAGAGCCTGAAATTAAGAAAGAGAGATGGTCACTGCTCTGTGTTTTGGTGGTGGGGATCCTTCCAGAAGGACAGCATGGGAAGGGGAGGATTGAAGCTGTTACAGTGCAAAGCAGCAATGAGGCAAGGCCTGGAATATCAGGCATCAGGGAAGCAGGAAGAGACTAATCCCCAAAATCTGTCATCTTATTATCTGTCAATAACAGGTACTAGGTATTAAATAAGTTAATTATCAAAGACTGAAGAGGTCCCCAAAAGCTGCCAAGACCAGAAGGTTTTGCCTCCAGATGACTAATTCACTGTCAAAGCAACCAATTCCACAGAGGGAAGTTTGTGACAGAATCCCACAGCCCTCCGAGGGAAAAAACCCTAATTCCCAGCATGTCCTGGCACTGGAAGGCAGGACACTTCTCTAAATCACCCTCTAACAGTGGGATGCCTCAATTTAAACTGGCTATTTCAGAGTGACAGCTTGCTATTCCCCAGGTTAAGGTGGAAACTGGTGCTCCTGGGAAGAGCTGGCTTCAGGGTTATTTGAAAGCCCTCTGGCAAAACCATTCATTTTCCTATGCAAAAATGACATCACTGATTTAATGCCAGAGCTGTCACGCAGCTCATGCCCCTGCCTGAAGCAGAGGCGCCTCAGGGCCACAAGAACCCTGGGATGGGGCAGGCACCGACTCCCACTCCAGCAGGACACAGCCTGCTCCAGGCACTTTTGTACCAGTTTTGCCTTGGAAAAGCAGTTTCATTCAGCTTTCTGTGCTGCAGGCACACAAACCTCATGCTGGGAAGGCACTGGCACATCCAGAGAAAAGGAGATTCAGAGGGGACCTTCTTGCTCCCCACAGTGCCCTGAGAGGAGGGTGGAGTCAGGCTCACCTCCCAGGGAACAAGAGACAGGACAAGAAGAAACAGCCTTAATTTGTGCCACGGGAGGTTTAAGTTGGATATTGGGGAAAATTTCTTAATGGAAAGGGCTGTCCAGCCCTAGCACAGGCTGCCCAGGGCTATGGTGGAGTCCCCATCCCTGAAGGGATTTAAAAGCCATGTGGATGTGGCACTTGGGGACGTATGTTAGTGGTGGCCTTGGCAGAGCTGGGGGAACAGCTGGACTCCATGACCTCAGAGGGCATTTCCAACCCGAACAATTCCATGATTCTACAGTCTGGGAGTCCCAGAGCTGCTGGGCACAGAGTGTTCCTTAAAATGCTACAGCTGGTACATTTTGGGAAGCACAGCTCTGGGGGATTCAACAGTAACACGAGGGGTAGTTGTGTATGACTGGTATGTCCACACATGCACCTGGAGCTGTCTTGCCACAAGGGCTGGAGTTACATTCCCTACACAGAGTTTGGGGCCCTGGAGTGACTCCAGGGACACTTCAGCTGTCTGGAATTCAGTGCCAGGTACCCCAAAAACTGAACTTTAGAAGTGGAAGGCGACAGTTCCCAGTGTGCCGCAGGCTGGGTTTGTGGTGTTGGGAAGAACGGGGAGGCAATGGGATGTGAGGCAGCTGTTATCTGTGTCCCTTCTCCCAGGGAACCACTGAACATGGCACTCTCCTCCTTATGTGGGTAGTTAGGATAGACAGACGGTTGCAGAGGAGCAGCTTATCCCAGTGAGGCTGGGCTGTGACACAGCCACCCCTCAGCCTGTCCCCACCCAGCACACGTACCTCACAGCCCTTCCTGGCTCTGCTCTGTGGGTCTTCAGGGAAAGGAGACCCCCTGCTCCTCCCTCCAAAGGGAGCCTTTCCAATTACCTGCTTCTCCTGCTTCCGGGCTCTCCCGGCCTGTTTTGCTGGAGCCTCGACTGGCAGACTCGGGGCTGGCAGCTCCCACAAACAGTTTCCATTTCCCTCGCTTGGAGGCCAGCCTGCGGGATGCATCCTGCGAGGCCGACTGGCTCCCATCAGAGAGCGGGCTGGAGCCCGAAACACTGCCATCGCCTTCCTCCAAGGCACGCAGCTCTGCCTGCCGAGACATGACATCCCAGTTTATTCCCAGCAATGCCATGGCTGCACATGTGGCCCCGCTTCCGGGACAAATGTCTCCCTTTACCTTTTTCCTCTCCAGCACCATCTCCAGCTCGAGCGTGTCCTGCTCCTCCTCCTCCTCCGCGCTCTCCCCTGACTGCACCACGCTGCACAGATCCTCCTGCCCTGTGTCTTCCAGGGGGTCCCTGCTGGGCTCTGGCTCTTCAGGGGCAGCTGGCGCCTCTTCCGCTTTCGCCTCCTCTTCCAGAGGTGGCTCAACCTCCTCTTTGCAGATCACTTTCCTCCTCCAGCGCTCCTCTTCCTCCTTCACCACATCGGGCAGGAGCGGGGCCAGGAGGGCCGCGGCCACTCCCTTCCTCTCTTCCTCGCTGTTGGAGAGGGCCTGCACTCCTTCGTTCACTTCCTGTGGGATGAGCTCCGTGTGAGCTTTCTGGCAGCTGCCAGGGAAGGAGCCCATGCTGCCAGGCCCCTCCTAGGGCTGCAGATGGAGCAGAGCATCCCACCTGCTTCCAAGGAAACCCAAGGAGGTGCCTCCAAGCCCCATGGCAGCCAGAACCCACATGACTGACCTTCTTCACCTCCCGCTTGCCGAGGCCGGTTCCACGGCCAGTGCTGCCTGGGGTCCCCTTCTCCTGAGGGAACGGCTCTGTGGCTGCCATGAAGCTGCCATTGGTGCCTGCCACGGTGCTGCTGAGGAAGAGGAGCGGGAATGAAAGGCGGGATTGGGACAACATCCCACAGGGCAACATCCTGGAGGTCTCGCCCACCTGTGCTGATAGTGCTGCAGGCCCTGGACCTGCGTCGCCAAGTACTGCGGCAGCTCCCAGGTCACCTCGTTGCTCTGCGTGTTCCAATAGTAGTAGCAGCCGGTGTTCTCATCCCACACCTCCTGCCAGTCACCCATCTCCAGCTCTCCCACTGCCAGGGGAACAAGGACAGCCCGTCACTCCCCTCTCCCCGGTGACACCCATTTGTCAGCACCCGCTTTGGAGACAGGAACAGTGCTCACCTCCGGCCAGCGAGCACTGGGTGTCGTACTGCCATTCTGGGGCTGGCGCCGAGCCCGTGCCATTGGCTGTGCCCGAGGATGGGCCCGTGCCCGAATCCTTCGGCTCTGGGCGGGGAGGCGTAGGGGGTGGCATGGAGGAAGAGGAGGAAGAGGAAGCAGCAGTGGGCTCAGTGGGCTGTGGAGGGGCTGTGATGGCATCAATCTCCTGTAAAAACAGCATCCCACTGTGAGCTTCAAATCCCAAGGCAAATCAAAGCACTTACTGGACGAGGACAATGTCCTGTGCCTCTCCCGCCACCCCTCCCTCCCCTTGCCCTCGCCAGAGTGGCACTCACAGCCAGGAAGTTTGCCAGGGTGCTGTCGATGTCAGTAGAATTGCTGCCGTTGGCATCCGTGGAACGGGCCGGCTTCTCCGGGGTCTCGCCCTCCTCATCGTCGCTGTCGGCATAGGCACCCAGCAGGCACAAACCTCCTGGAGAAGGGAGAGTGAGTCCTCAGGGAATTCTGCTGCCACAGGGAATTGGATCTGACCCCCCACCCTCCATTCCAGTGGTGCCACTGTCATCCCAAGGGGAACAGCCCCTGTACAGGTGCCAGGGTCAGCTTGCGAGGAATCAGTACAAATGAGTAAGAAAATGCATTTAAGGATGAGCAATCGCCTCTTGGGAAATAACAGCACAATTAAAATAATTAAAAGGGAAACAACCCCAGCCCCAAAGTGAATTACTTAGGAAAGGGTTAACTCTCTTCCCTTAAAAAAAATAGTTAAACGTGGATAATTATCTTGTGTTAAATATAGGGGGTTACAGAGAGGGGAACAAACACAGTCCCACAAAAACCCCTACGTTTTGGACAAAACCCACGCCTCTCAGAACCAGAAAATCCACACTCAGCACCTCCAAAAACTATCGGGAAGCTCACAGCCCCCCACTTTTAGGGCCAAAACCCCACATATACGACCAAAAAAAAAATCACACAAAGGACCAAACTCCTACATTTGGATCACGTTTTGGACCCAAAAAATGACATTTGAGAATCAACCCTCCAAATTTAAGACAAAAAGCCCCTTTTAGAACCAGAACTCCCCTATTTTTTTATCATTATTGTGCATCGGGGGCCGCTCCACCGCTACATTCTGAGATTCTTCCCCTAGTTTTTTAGGGGGGATGTAATCCCGCGTCTCGCCCCAGGGCGTTCCCTTACCTGTGGCCTTGACCGCGGCGGGAGCGGGAGGCGGCGGATTGGGCGGGTTGCGGGGCGGCTCCGCCACCGTCTCGGGCTCATCTGCGGGACAGAAGCGTCAATTAGCGGGCTCAGGCTGGTGGGATCGCGGGGGAGGGCGGATCGGGTCCCGCTAGGCCGTACTAGGCCGCACTAGGCCGCGCCCCGCCAACAAAGCGCCCCCCGCTTCCACCCGCCTTCGTCGCCTTACCCGGTTCGGAGCCCGAGTCGCCCCCCTCGCCCGCGGGTCCCGCCGCCTCGTCGCGGCGCGGCGCGGGCGGGGACAGCTGCAGGATGGGCCGGCNNGGCGGCTGCGCCTCAGGGCTGTGGCAGCGCGCGCGGTGCGCAGGGGGCGGGGCGCTGACGTCGCGGGGGGCGGGGCCTGTGCGAGACGCGCCCCCAGGAGCGGGACCGCGGGCGCGCTCTCCCTACGGATGGGGACGAGCAAGAGGTTACGGGCCCGTGAGGACCTGCGGCTCCATCCTGCCCCATAGCATGGTCCTGCCCCTTGATCCTAGAGCCCCATCCTATCCCAAAGCCCCGTCGTGCCCTACAGCCCTGTGCTGCCCTCCAGGGGTGTGGTCCCATGTTCTCCTATAGCACAACCCTATAGCTCTCCCTGGGAGCTATAGCCCCTTATGATCCTATATCCCTGCCCTTGAACCTTGCTTGAGCTATATCAGTTGGGGATATAGCTCCATCCTTCCCCAGGGCCCTACAGCTCCATCCTGCCCTATATCCCAGCCCCATAGCCCAGGTATGGGGATGATCCTGGGAGAGGAGCCCCACAGTCCCCGCTTTTCCCACCACATCCTTACGCACACCTCAAATAACGCTTCCATTTTATTAAATTTGATCCAAAAACATACCAATAAATAAAAGAAATTCTCAACAGTTCCATGTCTGGAGGAGGCGGAGAGCAAGGGGGTGCCATGGCCACACGCCCCAGCTCTGTTGCTCACCCGCTGCCGGCAAAAGGGACAGTGAGGGAACACACCCATCGGGCACTCCACCTCCCCGAACCGGATCCTTTATGGAAAAACAATGGGTAAAACCAGCACCGCGGGGTGGCATAGTGATGCTCCGGGGGATGTCACCTGGGCTAGGGCCGGCAGTACAGGCGCTCCATGGTGGCCACGCTGACCTTCTGCTGGTAGTCCTCCATCCTGTCGTTCAGCTTCTCATAGAGCTGGGAGAGCCAGGAGTCATGAGGGATCCCGTCCCACTGCCCATCCCACCCTGTCCCCCCATCCCGGTGTTGGGGAGCTCGGTACCCACCACAACGCTGTTCTCGCTGGCGCTGCTCTCCCGCAGCGCCTGCAGCAGCTGGTCAATGGCGGTGTAGGGAAGCCACATCGTGGGGGACGTTGGGGACAGAGGGACCTGGAAGGGACAGAAACCCTCACATCATGTCCCCAAGGAACATGCTGCCACATCCCAGCAGCAGGTGAGCTCACCTCGATCCCAAAATACTGGTGCCCTTTGCCCAGCACAGCATCCACGTACTCCAGGACCAAATCCACGGCCTCCTCCAGCAGATCATAGTTCAGGTACAGGCGAAGCAGCTCGGCAGCATCCACTTCCTGCCAGAAAGAGGGATGTGACCAGGACTGGGACTACACTGAGAGGAACGTGCTCTGAGCCTTGGTACTGGGCATGGAGCACCTGGCAGGTGTCCATTGGAGTGAGGGTGATCCGGCAGCTCTGGGACAGATGGAATTTTGGGGTTTTTGGGGACAGCTGTCTCCCTGTTCTCACCTTGTAGCTGTTAATGAGCCAATTGGGCAGAGGTATCCCGTGTGCCAGGAGCTTGTTGATGACGCAGCGATGGTACAGGCTGTTCTGGGATGGGTAACGCTCCAAGTAGGATGACAGCAGCCTCCAGGCTTCATCTGTGGCACTGCAAAGGAACAATTCCCCGTGGAACATGTGCCAGCAGCTCCTGTCCCTGTCTGTGAGGCCATGGTGTGTTCCAGGTGACGAGGGGACAGGGTGGAAGCACAGCTCTCCCCATATCCCAGGCCCACAGTTCTGGCCTTGGGGGTTTCAAGGACCTGTGACCCTCTGGATTCCCACAGAGCTCCTGTCTCCATATCCTCCTCCTCCTGAACTGTGGAGACAGACTTACCTGGACTCCTTGGTGGTGACCAGGGCTGAGAGCTGGTTGGCTGCCAGCCAGTCCCAGGCCTTTGCCTGTGCCGCTTCCCCTCCCAGCTGGAGCTTGATGCACCTGCACAACAAAAAGCCATGGGAAGATGAGTCCCTCCAGAGTCCAGCCCCTTCCCACCAGCATCAAAGCCACTCCTTGCAGGACTATTCCCAAGGAACAGCCCATCTGGACTGGCAGGAAAAGAAGGCTCTTGGGTAAGTTCCACCCCCAGGCCCCTGCATCCCTCTAGCCCTGCATCCCCTGAGGTGGGAGGGCACCCAGACGTACTTGAAGGTGAGGCCCTCAAAGATGGGCGTCAAGGGCAGCTTGAAGGTTTGGCACAGGGTGATGGCCGAGTCGAAGAGCCCAGCCCGGACCAGCAGAGACACCGTTTCCTCGGGCGTGGAGTTGCCTGAAGGGGAGGAAGAGCGGGTAAAGCCTCCCCCAGTAACACCCCAGTGCTCCCCGGGGCCTCGCCCTGTGTTACTCATTGAGAGATGTAGCAGCAGGGCACCAACAGCCTCCAACACCCTGCACCAGTAATCCTCAATCCATGGCTAGAGGCTTTCCTGGCCTCCAGAGCATCCCATGAACCCAGGAGTTATTCCTGAAGGGACTGGACAGAGCAGCTGTGACTCACAAAGCTGTCCCTGATGGGGCACCAGCAGGAGAGGGACTGGAGAGGAACACAGGTAGCAGCACATGATAGGCAAATGCTGCTGCTGTTTAGAATCATGGAATTGTTAAGGTTGGAAAAAGATCCCCAAGATCATTGAGGTTAGGGAGGGGACAGCATCATCACAGGTCTATATCGAAGCAAACAAGGAATCAGCTCAGCTCTGGCAGCACAGAAACTGTGGCATTCGGCTCCCTGCATCGCCACTCTGCCCTCAAAGCAGCTGTTCCATCCCTTCCCTGCAATCCCTCACTGGGAAGTCACCTCCTCCTGACATTTAGAGGGGAAAGATGTGGATGTGTTGTGTAACTTGTACCAGATACTACAAGGCTCCGGGTGGGAGAGCTGTACCTTCCTGCTCCCCAAAAAGAAACAACTTATGACAACTTTTTAACACCATTCCACGAAGCAGGTTTGTCCAGGAAAATAAATTATTCGTCAATTAAAAAGGTTGGATTTGATGATCTTGGAGGTCTTTTCCCAACCTTAATAATTCCATGCTTCCATGATTTCCAAAATGCCTTTTTTTGTCCCAACTCAGAAGTTCATCCCACCCCCGCTGCAGACCATCACAGCTTGGAAAAGCCAAAAAAAAGGTGGAAAACTTAAAATTGGTTCTCCTGATGTGCATCTCAGAACCTGCTGAAGTCAGTGGCTTGATTTCATGGTAGGAATGGGAATTTGATAGTCCCTGGCAGCTTCTGGGTTTGCCTCTGGGGCAGGACAGAGTGGCTGACCCCACCTCCCCTGCCACAGCTGCTGCTGACACGTCGTGTTCCACCAGGGTCAGCCGGATCCGCGCCAGCAGACATTCCCTCTCCAAATCCTCCAGCTCCAGGATCTCGATCTGGCGAGTGGCTGGAACAGATGGACACTGGGCTCTCAGTATTTCAATAAGGGCTCTTTGGGCACTGTGCAGAATGTCTTGGAATCAGGGAATGGTTTGGGCTGGAAGGGACCTTAAAACTCATCCAGACCCATAGGCAGGGACACCTTCCACTAGACAAGTTTGCTCCAATCCCTGTCCGACCTGGCCTTGGACACTGCCAGGGATGAGGCAGCCACAGCTTCTCTGGGCACCCTGTGCCAGGGCCTCAGCACCCTCACAGGGAAGAATTTCTTCCCAACATTCCATCTAGTCCTGCGCTCTGTCAGTGTGAAGCCATTCCCTCTTGTCCTGGCACTCCATCCCTTGTCCAAAGCCCCTCTCCAGCTCTCTTAGAGCCCCTTTAGGCACTGAAGAGGCTCCAAGGTCTCAATGGAGCCCTTATAAAAGCATCTCTACATGCCTCTCCCATCCTAAGAGGATTTGTACCCCAAAAAGCACCAAAGGAATGATCAGGATTTGCTGACCCTTCCCTGCTCCCTTGACTGTGCTTATGTCCTTGATACCATCCTCCCCTTCCTCCTCCTCCAGATGTTAGATAATATTTGGGAACAGCTGCTGCTTTGCCTGCCAGGCACAAGCCACAAAAAAAAACTCTTCAGAAAAAGCAGGTTTAAAAATACCTGACCTTAAATTTTCCTGCTGGAACACTGAGGATAACCTGATCCCACATCCTGGGCTGTGGCAGACACAGGCAGAGCTTATTCCTGACAGAATTTCCAAGGGCACAGCCTTGAACAATTAGAAATAGCCTCCAAAAGCTGGTTTTGTTTTAAATTACAAGTTACTTCCACTGAAAAAAAGTGCTGTCAAGGCATCAAGCCGTTAGGAGCAGGCACAGGAGCTCCTTGGGGAGCAGCTGTTCCCTTGGGGAAACTGCTGTACCCCCTGGGGAATAGTGGCAGCGTGTTGCAACTGGGAGATGCTGGGAGAGTTAACGACCTTAAAATCCCACAAATTATTGATCTGGTGGAGGCAGGAGCTGCCCTGAGCCATCTCCCAGCTCACATGGGAGCTGCAAACAGGCTGTGGAAACTCGAGGCACGGGAAGGACCAGGACTGGGCACTTACTGGGAACAGCCATGCACTCCCCATCGTGGCTTCTCTTCGGCGATGCTCCCGGGCGCTCGTACTTGCAGGAAAAAGCAGAAAGAGGATTTATACCCACCTGGTTTCTGAAAGATAAATCACTGATACGATAAATCCCAACAAGAGCTCTCCATTTCAAGCCTTGATTTGGACCAGGGAAGCTGTGCAGTCCCTTTGGAACTCAGGTTACTTTAACCCTGGCTATCAGGAGCATCATGATCAGGTGACCAGGCTGCAGCCACCACCTTCCTGAGTCCTGACTGGGATTTGAAACACAAGCCCTGTTACACTAACGCTCCTCTGGGCTGGTATTCCAGCTGTTCACACTCCCCAAAACATTTGCTGTCTTCAACACAAGGTGATATATTCCCGTATCTATCTACCAGCCCATTCCCAAAAGTTATCCTGCTTCCCCCCTGCCCCAAAAAGGGGGGAATGACACAAGGCTGATGGATAGGGTTGATGAGCAGGGCAAGACAGTTGGCCAAGAGCAGCAGATTAACAAGTCCAATGCCTCTGTTCTCATCAGAAAGGATTTTGGAAGCTCCTTTGCAGGAAGCTCAGCATTCCTACCACAGCTCCAGAGGCTGGCTGCACTATCCAGGCGTATTCCGGGCGGATCAACCGCAGGCAGTTAATGGCAGCCAGGAAACAATTTCCCTGTTTCTGGAGCCCTCGGAGCGTCCGCACCTCCCTGCCCAGCCGCATGCCGTACTCAAACATCACTGTTCCAGCTGAAAACAGGGAAAAGCGAGTCAGCCAACAGCCTGGAGAAGCCACACACCTGGCAGGGGCAGGGAAGGGGTGTCCCAGGCGGGTGGGCAGGTGCAAGGAGCCATCCCAAGCTTTACCTTTCCGGTAGTTGTGCCGGTACACGTGGAAGGCGTAGAGCAGCTCGTAGTAGTTGTGAGTCATCAGATCCACGGCCCGAGCGTGGGACTCGATGATCCCAACGACCTGCAGCGCACGGAGGCTCCAGTGGGTCCACAAGCCCTTTAAAGGGAGGGTTGCGCCCCTCCCCCCAGCCATGATTCCAGCGCAGGATTACCTCATCGTGCAGGTTCACATAAGGGAATTCCACCAGGTCCTGGAGCTGGGATCGCTCGCAGAGAACCACCACTAGCTGGCGTAGGCAGTCCAGCTGCCTGCAGAGGGAAGCACAACCCTTTGGAGGAGCAGGAATAAACCCAGGAGCAGGAACAAACCCGGGATTTAAGCCACAATCACTTTGTGACAAGCTCCTGCTTCCGGATGAGCTCCGCGGGTTTTTTCCTGGCTTAGAACCAACTTAAACGTTCAAGTTTCTCCTGTGCTGGAAACAGAGATCCTCTGGAAAGGTCTCTCAGGAGGGCAGTCTCCCTCTCTCAAGCAGTTAAAAAGCATTCCTATTTCTCCCGTTATTGCAGTATTTTTCTCTGCTAGGATAAAGCTCCCTCTACCCAGTCCACTTTCCAAACTGAAAACTCAACACCAAATCTTTTCTTTATTAAACTAAATCAACTTGGCTCCTAAAGCTTTTAAACATAGAATGCTACACATGATCCTTCAGCCTCTTCCCTGTTTTTTTTCCTCCCATCTTCTGCTTTTGAGAGGGTGCCAATCCCAGGTGTCTTTCAGATAAACATCCAAAAATGAACTCTACATTTTTAAACCCACCTCTACACATTAACTTAACACAGCAGCTGTCCCCTCCCCTAAAGAGTCACTTTCCTTTCAGTTTCATGGAAAAATGGGACCATGGAGCTCCAACAAAGGCATAAGCCAGTCACCCACCTGCCTGGATCCGGGTTTTGCGTTAAGGCTACGTAGGCTTCGCTATTGTGCCCCAAATCCAAGTGATGTTTGAAGATGCAGGTCCTCAAAGTAGCCTGAGAACAGCACAAACCAGTGTTAGAAAACCAGCAAGACATTCCTGTGGAAGAGGCTCCTGAAGAAGCAGCTTGCTGGGAAAGAAGTGGCTGTACCTGGCTTCTCCAGTCATCTGCTGATTCCATGATGGCCAGGGTGGCCAGCTCGATGACCAGCTCCGGCAAACCCAGCATCTCCAATAAGCGAAGGACCTGGTGGGGAAAATACTCCAGTGAAGAGTTGGCAAGAGGGTTTTTTTGTTGTTTTGGATTTTTTTTTTTAGGAGCTGTTCCTGCCCCTAAAGATTTATAAGGGATTAGACTTAAAAAGGGAAGATTTGGATAAACCACAGGGATCTGCATGAAATCCCAGCACAACAGGACCAGGTTATGGCTTCTCTGGAGGATTCACCTCTGTGCATGGGGGATTTTTGAATCATTTCAGCATTAATGATTAGTTTTCTGGATTCTATATCCAGGGAATCCCTCACCAAGAGCCCAGCTCCGGGCTTTCAGCCTGCCTGAACCACAGCATTACGCAGAAGAAAGATCCTATCTCAATTTAAACATACTCATTTTCATTTGCCTCAGAGCTTAATAACCTTCCCCTCAGGCAGCATCTTACATCGAGCCTGGACATGTCTGGCTTCTGCTTCCAGCAGCTGGATCTCATCCTGCCTTTTTCTGCTGGATAACAAAGTTCTTGGCTATTAGGAAACCAATAGGTGGAAAGTACCTAAATTTCACATACTTAGCTTGTCATTACCCCCAAACAAAAGCACAGATGTTTCACATTCTAAAAACTAAGTTTTCTGAGGCTCAAGTCACTTCCCCCAAAGCCAGGGACTGAACAGGAATTCCCTCTCCAGTGTGGGAAGGACTTGGTGCCAGTTTACCTGCTCAGGACTGTACCTTGTTATAGTACTGCAGACGTGGCGTGGAGACCACCTCGCCCTCCTCGGGCTGGATCAGCCTGTCCAGGAACTCCTCTCTTCCCACCTCAGAGGCAGCTTGGCAGAAGCAATCCAAAGCCTGGAAGCAGACCTGGAATCAGCTTGCTGTCCCCTCAGGTGACTGATCCACCTGCTTCATGGGTGAGGGGACAGTGCTGCCTGTCCCAAGCTTGTGAGATCTTCCCCAAAAGCAGATCCCACCATGCCGCTCCAATCCCATCCTTTCCCAAAGGAGGCAGAGCTTAGGAAGGATGTTTCCTGTGCACCTCCTCCCTCCCAAGGGAAAAGGTCCCAGACCCCAGGGAGGAGAGGCAAGGCCTCACCTTGTGCCCTTCACCCATGACGAGGTAGCACCTGCCCATCATGAAGCAGCAGGAGCCCATGTTCACGTGACACCATGGCTGCAGCAGGCGGATGTACTCCTGCGGGAGGGAAGGAATGAGGAGTTTGGATTCAGGTCAGCGCTCACTTGTGATCTGCAGGCACCCAGGACCAGCCAAGCTTTTGGTGGCCCTTTTAGCTGCTGTGCTCAGACAAATCCTGCTTCTCCAGCTGGGGGGCTGGTCTTTCCAGTCCCA
The DNA here is from genome assembly GCA_013400235.1 of Oriolus oriolus. Classification (NCBI taxonomy): domain Eukaryota; kingdom Metazoa; phylum Chordata; class Aves; order Passeriformes; family Corvidae; genus Oriolus; species Oriolus oriolus. The sequence continues at coordinate 50,970 of VXBT01000573.1, forward strand.
AAGTCCCTTGGATGCACCGATCATAGAATCCTGGAATGGTTTGGGTTGGAAGGGACCCCTTAAAACCCATCCAGACCCATGTCCCTGTGAAAGGCAGGGACACCTTCCACTAGCCCAGGTTGCTCCAAGCCCTGTCCGACCTGGCCTTGGACACTGCCAGGGATGGGGCAGCCACAGCTTCTCTGGGCAATCTGTGCCAGGGCCTCACCACCCCTACAAGGAAAAATTTCTTCCCAATCTCTCATCTAGCCACGCTCTCTGTCAGTGTGAAGCCATTCCCTCTTGTCCTGTCAGTCTAGGTCCTTGTTCCATCTCCAGCTCTCATGGAGCCTCTTTAGGCACTGGAAGAGGCTCCCAGGAGACCTTGGAGCCTTCTCTTCTCCAGGCTGAACATTCCCAGCTCTGCAGAGCAGAGCTGCTCCAGCCCTGTAAGGGGGAGATATCCCCGACATGCTCCTGGGAAAAAAACTGCTCTAAACAGCTCCAGTGTCTGTATGAAGAACCTCAGAAAAAGCTCCCAACACACCCAAAAATCAGACAGGATTCTTCCTACATCCTGTTGCAGGGAACTGCAGAGGAAATGTGGACAGAACATGGAGGGCAGAGCGAAGGCTGCAGGACAATGGGCAAGGCAGGTGCTAGAAGGGGAATACCTGTACAGGAGAGGGCCAGCAGCCAAGGAAGCACAGGGATTACAGCATGTGGGAGGGAGCGCCGACGGCACTGAGGGCGCAGATAAAGCGATATGACCCAGCCTGGGCCTGTGCCAGCAGAGCATCCTCGTCATCCTTGGAGAAGCAGCCATGTCCCGCTAGCAGAGCTGTAGGACTCAGCAGGAGTTGGGAGGAGAAACCAGGACTTGGAAATCAAGTCACCTCTACAGGTGCGCAAACCACCAGCACGTCTTGCCTCACCTTTCCTGGCCATGAGTCCTCTCCAAACCACGTGGCGACGCATCCGGAGCCCGGATTCACTGCCTGGATTAGCAGCTACAAGGGATAAATCCCGCTCCAGCTTGTCACACACAGTGAGCAACACGGAGAGGCTTGGCCCGTGTCCCAGGCCTCTGCTTTGTCACCAGACCGTCCCCGTGCCCACCTGCTCCTTGCAAGGAGCTTCCTGTACCCCCACAATTTGGGTCACCATGCTCACAGCAAAGCTGCTGTTATCTCCCCGGGGTCAAGGCACTTAATCCAAGTTTCCGTGACCGACTGGGATCAGAGAGAGGAACAGAAGGCAGTGAGGAGGAGGAGGAGCCAGGCTCTGCAGAGATAAAAGCCTGGAAGGAGACACCAGTGAGGCGAAAGCAATGCGAGGAGATTCAAAGCCTGCACATATGCCAGGAGGGAGAACGATGCTGCTCCAGTCTTGGCATTTCCTGCCTGAAAACCTCTGAAGAATTAAAATCCTTCTCTCAATTCTTCTCAGCAGCAACACAAAAGGAAGCAATTCAGCCCCCAGGTACAAGGGGCTGGGAGGATAAAAGGTTCTGCTGAAAAACAGGTCGTCACTAACAGCCTGCCAGGCCCTGGTGCCTCCAGGAATGCCCAGACAGGGATGAAGCGTCACGTGGAGCTGCAGACAAGGAATTGTGCAGGTCAGAACTCGAGCACAAGCAACTCCAGCTGCCAAGAGCACAGGGAGAGAGGTGGAGGAACAGTGATCTGAAATACAGCAGTCTAAAACCCCTGGAAATCAGCAGTTCATCGTCCCTGCTACTGGGATGCCAGGAGCAGCCAGAGATGGAACGATAACGGGTGTTTCTCACACTGCTTTTTACTAATAAGGACATTTAAGAAATAGATGAGCCCTTTCTGGTCTGAAGAAATCCTTCTGAACCCAGGTCCCTTGGGCAATCGTGGGCAAAGGCTGTGGGCACACCAGCAGCCAACAAGCTCTAGGATTGCTGGGATATTTAAACAGGCTCTGCGAAGATGTTTCAGGAGCGCAGCATCACACGGTCAGACAAGCCCTGGGAGAATGAACTCCTCCATGGAAAGGGAATAGCATAAACCTGAGTATCTGGATGCTCTTGAAAACAGATGAAAGAGAAAATTCCGAAGATGATTCCCCCCATGGCAGGGGAGTGGAATGAGATGAGCTTTAAGGTCCTTTCCAACTCAAACCATTCTGGGATTCCATGATCTCACATCACTCCCCATCAAACACTCTGTGGCACTGTCTCAGCTCAGAGAGCCGTGATTAGGGGTGGAGGTTTTAACCTAAAACTGGGGAGATTTACATTGGGTATTAGGAAGGAATTCTTCCCTGTGAGGGTGCTGAGGCCCCGGCACAGGTTGCCCAGAGAAGCTGTGGCTGCCCCATCGCTGGAAGTGTCCAAGGTCAGGTCGGGCAGGGCTTGGGAGCAATCTGGGATAGTGGACGGTATCCCTGTCCATGGCAGGGGATGGAACTGAATGAGCTCTGAAGTCCCTTCCAACCCAAACCATTCCAAGATTCCATGACTAGGGGAAAGCAGAACTCCAGCACTTGGAAAGATGATGTTTTGGGAATTTTTCCAGCACCTGTGAGAGGGTTGGCATGATGCACTCACCTGGAGCTGGGTGTACTGACAGCTCCCCATCAGGCACTCTGGGAAGAGGAAGCTGGGATTGCTGGGCCATCTGAGCAGAGGTTAAGGAACACATGAGAATTCCATCTGGAGAGCTTGGAGAACTAGTCTGGAAGCCAACATGCCTCTCATGCTCTGTTTGTGGGGGGAGAGAAGATTAAGCTGCTCTTTACACAAGTCATTACTCTTTAATAAGATTTATCCATATTAGAACAAAATCACCAGTACATCTAATCCCCAACCCCTGTTACCCTTCCAAATCCCCCAGCATCCCGCCCCACCAAGTCAAGCAGTGAGAGCTCAGGGGCTTAAAGTCAAAAACTCAAATCCTTTATCGTGCACCTAAACAGGATGAAATCTGTGAAATCTTAAAATACCCACAAATCCCATTAATGCCAACAACCTCGCTCCTTCAGGAGGCTTGTCTTGGAAATTTGCGGGTGGAAAACTGATTTTGGAACAGCACGAGGCTCAGTGGCAATGGATTCACAGCCAAGGATACAGCAGAGGCAGAAAATCAGCCACTATTGAGGTGATGAGGTGGGGCCAGTTCAAACTTGTCTCAGCCAAAGAGGTGTTTGGTTGCAGGAACAGTCGGGATATGATGTGTTTTCTGGCCACTTCCTGAAAGAAGAGCTCCACGATTGTTTGAGGGCCGGATACTAGAAGTACAAATTAAAGGAACAGTGAGCAGAGGGCCTGCAGCAGAGATTCCAGGTTTTCCACCCTGTGCTGTGCTCATCAGCCCAAACAGCACAGACTGAGTCAGGGCAAACCAAAAGCACGTTCTACACTCCAGCTTGTTGGTTTTGGATTTCTCCTGCCGTCTGGTTAAGTCAGAGGGACCAGCAGGAGATCAAAGTGCCCCATCCCGCAGTGTTTATTAACCACAGCTCAATTAAAACACACAAAAAAAAGGCTCTGCTCCCCCTCCACTTGTTATTTCCAGCCCAGCTGCAGCTTTCCAGCACAACAGGGCTGAGGGAGTGCTGAGCTGGCTGTTCCAGTCCCTCCCTCCTCATTCCAGCACCCCAAAAATCCCCCGACTGCTCTCGACGCCTCTCCCCGAGCTGCCACCTCCTTCCCTATGTTTCACATATTTTTCCCCAAAGAACAGTGGCCAAACAGGACTGTCCTCATGAGCCAGCCAAGAAATAACCCACGATACCGGCGCACACAAAGGATGTTTTCAACTTCCCTGACATTTCCAGCTGCCTCCTGCACCCAGACTCTCCATCAGGGAGAGCTCAGGCTCTGAGGATCACTGATGTCAGAAAGTGGAGGAAGCTCTTTCTCAGCTCACACGTGGCACTGCTGCCTGTTTGTCCCAGATTTTCCCAGCTCCTTCTGAAGTATTTCAGCCTCCAAGTGCTGACTAGTCACAGCAGGCTCTTACCTGCATGTTTCCTTCCCATCCCTGTTCACCTCCTCCCTCTGGAACCACTTCAAGGCCCACATTTCCCTAATTAAGGTGTCTTATATTCTCCCAATAAAAAACTAACCCAAAACTTACATCTTAGCAGCAAAACTTAAAAAATATGAACCAAATATCAGCTGCAATGTTTTGGGGAGGTATTTCCACGTTTTCAAACACGTTTTGAGCAAGTACTTCTACATTTTAATGCTTCCCTCAGCTGCTGCAGGGTAAAGGCTGGAGAGCAGGACAGGTTGGATGGAGCAGGTTGCTCTGAGCAACTCCAGCTAGTGGAAGGTGTCCCTGCCCATGGCAGGGGGTGGAACTGGTTGAGCTTTAAGGTCCTTCCAACCAAAACCATTCCAGGATTCTGTGACAGACCCGGCCTGAGCTACTACACCTCTCACATGAGGGGTGAGTTTGGCTGACGCTGCCAGGGCTAGAATGAAAAATTTTTGGCTGAATGAGGCATTCCCAGCCTTCTCAGGCTGAGAGTAAAATCCGAGTCCAGCCTCCAAGATCCTTTGCTGTTGTTATTGTTGTTGATGGTTTTTTTTGTGGACAGCCTGACAAACATCCCCACTTAAATCAGGGTCATTCAACCACACAGTCCATTAGCTCCCTGGAAAAAGCACTTCCCTCAGGTGGCAGAGACAGGCTTAAATAACAGAAAGGGAGAGTTGATGACCCGTGGACACCTTACCCAGTTTGTGTGGTGTCAGAGCCGTGGTGTCTGCTAACTCCAACACGGAGAGATGCTGCAGATTAGATTCCCTGGGGAAGAAAGGAGCCATCAGTGAAGAGACAACAAAACGCCTCCCCCTTTAATTGTGCTCATTGTTCAACTCCCACGGAGCACAGAACAGCGAGGCCTCACAGGGCAGATTTAGCACAAGGCAGAGTCAGCTCAGAACATGGAGGGGAAAAAAACCCTCCCCAGTGCTCCTGGAGCGATGCTCCCACAGCAACCACCTGCTTTCCACACCAGGAAGGGCATTTCAGGTGGATTCAGGAGGAATCAAAGCCAGGCCAGGTAGAGACTTACAGCGTGTCCACAGGGACATCCGAGGCCAGGCACTGGCTCGCCCACCGGATCAGGAAGTAGGACAGCAGCAGGGGAGAGGTGCGGTGCAGCAGGTCCTGCTGGGACTGGAAGAGCTGTCCCCCTCCCAAAACCATCTGCAAGGAAAGCACAGAGCTTGGCACACTTGGAGCAACGGCAGGACAAGGGCAACCAGAGAGGTTTGCGTCAGGCCCAGCTCGTCCCTCTGGAGAACACCAAGGTACTCAACAGCCTGGCAGGAACTCAGCCCTCCCAAGGAACCAGGAGGACTCTTGCCCACCTCTGGAAGTGTTCAAGGCCAGGTTGGAAGGTGCTTGGGGAAACCTGGCCTAGTGGAAAATGCCCCTGCCCATGTCAGGGGCTTGGAATTAAAGAGTCTTTAAGATCCCTTCCAATCCAAAGCATTTCAGGATTGTTGTCCCTGAGACTGAAATCACGGCTTTGCTGCAGAGATCACCTCAGGGTCTCCATAAGCTCCAGCAAAGAGCAGGAGTCACAGGAGAAGAAACAATCCAAGCTTTTGAAGGACACAGCTACATCAAGGTGGGAAAGCAGCAGGTCACATGCCTTGTGGTCTGGGAGAGCCCAGCTCCAGAGGGCACCTTGCAACACACCTTAAATGCTACCAGGACAACCTCATCCAGGAAAAAAGGATTTATTTTCAACCAGGAAACTCCTGGTTATTTTTAAGTAAATAATATTGGTTTAAACAAGGCTGTCCTTGTTTGGGGATTTGTTCCGCATCCCTGCGTCCATCCAAAGCAGCAGCACCGTGCCTCACTTGGCCTCAGGCCTGATGGGACAGACCCAGACCAGTCCATCCAACCACCCCAAACACAGCTACCACCGTGGGGGCTGTTTGCTCCGGCCGGGGCAGCTTCCAAGGGGCTGAAACTGCAGCCTTGGAGTGTGCTGCAAGAGAATGGAGCTGCCATCAATGCTGGGAGAGGAATGGGGGATAGCTGGGAGAGCTGCATGTGCTGATTCATACAGGAGGCTGGAATCCATGCCCTCCTCCCACAAATACAGCTTGGCTTCCTGCTTCCTGGATGCTCATCGTGGAATAAAGGGAATTAGGCTGCTTTATTTAGGAAGACAAAAGCAGCTGGAGGAGAGAGCTGCCCAAGCCTCAGGCTATTCCAACAGCCTTGTGGGGAGAGACAGAGCCCCGCCCTACACCACCAGCAGAACCCCACAGGATTCCCAAGTCCCAGGAGTGTGGCAGTAGCTCCAGGGGCTGAACTCACGGGATCTCCGAGGCGCAGCAGGAGCTGCTGGAGGATGAGCAGGTCCCGGCAGAGGAGGAAGCGGACGGTGCAGATCTTGGCCACCCCCCCGCACACCACATGTGCCGCGGTGCTGCTGCCGAACAGCTGCGACAGGCTCATGCGCAGCGCCAGGTGAGGAGCTGCGGGGAAAACCACCCAGGTGAGGCAGGAGCCGCACAGGCAGGAACAATTCCCAGGATAAAGACACTTCTCAGCGTTTCCCAGAAGCTGGTGAACAGCTTTCACCTCTTTCCATGTCAGCGTCTGTCTCGTAGTCCATCTCTCGGATGAGCAATCCTATGGCATGGATGGGGTTCCTGATCTCCTGCAGTTTGCTGTGGATATCCTCCATCACATTTTCCCTGCAAAATCAGAAAGATCCTCATCATCACAAACGGCAACCCCAGGTTCCAACTGAAGAGGGCTCCCTTACGCTCCCTTCCAGCGAGGATCAGTATCTGATCAGCCTGGACATTCCTAACTGGAATCCTTGGCTGGCTTGTGAGTTTTATTACAGTGCCTGCAGGGACCAATCTATTTATTCCACTCCCTCAGGCTACCAGGAAATACCAGCCAGATAGTTGGCATTCCACGAGGGAATGATTTCAGGTTAGCACAGGAACCACACAGGTTTGACCAAGAAGAGACCCTCTTCCTACTGTCTCCAGGCACTTCTTCCCACACCTGACAGGAATTTGTCCCTCTCCTGCTCTCTAGGTTCTGGATGGAAGACCCTGCTAATGACACCAAACCACAGTCCCCATCCCTGGAAAAGTCTCCTGCAGCACAGGGCAAGGAGCCCATGCATCTCAAATGCCCTTGGATGTCAAGCAAGGACGGCTTTGGACAATCCCAGCTCAGCCACCCTGAGAAGCTTCTGGAAAACACATCTCCTTACGTGTCATTAGCTATCAAGTCCTCCAGGATCTGCTCTGCAGCCTTTTCTGGAGGCTGGAGGCGGGAGCAAGCCATTTCCATGATGAATGCCATTTCCATGGAAATTGATTCTCCGATCAGGCGAAGGCACTGGACAAGACAGACAACATCACGAGACATCTCCAAATCTGCAATGAAAGAATCTAACTGTGTATTTTCCAAGAGATTTCCAAGGGAAGGTGGGAAGACCATGCAAAAGCCAGTTAGTGCAGCTCCTATCACCAGTAACAGCAGACTGGTTCCAGGTGCCTGTGCCAAACCCTTCCCCACTAACGATGAGGCTAAATTGAAGCTCAGGAGTTGACAAGGGAAAGATTTGGGCTTTATTATTTGGATGCAACAATAAAAGAATTAAATTCCCTCCAAGGGATATTTTCCAGCCACAGGTTGAAAGGAAATAATTAGTGCAAAAAAATATATCCTGGAGAAAATGGCTCAGCTTGGCTCTGCAATCCTTTATGGATAAGATTTTAAATTAAATCCCATTTTTTGAGACTGTGACTGTTTAAAACAGCCAGGGCAGGAACTGCTGGGGCTCCCAAATCCAGCCCAGGCCTCCAGCTTTCCTTCCCTCTGCTCCACAAAAAGCTCAACCAAACAGATGACGATCCCGCTTTATAAAAATATATAAAAATCACTCAGGCATGGAAGTGGAGCTTAGGTAACATTTTCCATTGCCTTTTTCCTAGTGAAACAGCATTCCAGGGCCAGCAAAGCACAGAGGGCACCGTGGCGACAATATTAATGACATGTTTTCCATGCTCTGGCATTCACTTCCCGGAGACAAGGAACAGCACGGCCCCTTTCCACAGCTGATGTGAAAACATTTCATAAACCCTGGAATGGTTTGGGTTGGAAGAGACCTTAAACCCCATCCAGTCCCACCCCCTGCCATGGGCAGGGACATGTTCCACTAGCCCAGGTTGCTCCAAGCCCTGTCCAACCTGGCACTGGACACTTCTAGCGATGGGGCAGCCACAGCTTCTCTGGGCAACCTGTGCCAGGGCCTCCCCACCCTCACAGAGGAGAATTTCTCCCAAACCAAACAATTCCATGATTCCATGGGCAGCCTTGACACTATTTTCTAATTGCTGGTGTGAGCATGATGGCAAGTTTCACAAAGTAAGTATCCCTGCAAAGCCAAAATAAAACTATCTCCATGCAATTGTGGATCAGGAGCTCTTCGAGAGATCTCTATGGAAGCTCCCACATCCCTGACAGGAGGGAAAAAACTCCGTGTCTCCTCACCTTCGAAGATGGCAGCATCATCCTCGGTCAGGAGGTGCTCGTTGGAGAGGAGATAGAGATGATCCACCAAGGAGCAGGGCACGAGGAAGGACATGGAGCCCTGAAAGGTGAGGAGAAAGTCCTTTAGCTTCCCAAATCCTCTGGAGAAACTTGTCCAGGGAATCTCACCCACCATCCAGTCTCACCTTCTTCAGCAGGCACACCATGCTGGTGTAAGGGTTGAGGTGCAAAGCCAGGGGCCGAGAAAGAGCTTCCTGGTACTGCAGGCAGCAGGCATAGAACTTGGACCAGAATTCCACCTGCAGTTGCCAAAACTCCTCTGGGGAGCACTCGTATTCTGTCACACTGCCCTGGAACTAGCAGGGGCAAAACAAGGGGATCAGGAATAGTGGAGCAAAATAAGGACAAACAGGATAAAATGAGGGAAATTCAGACCCAAAAGGACAAAGGCATCTCTCAAGTAGGTCCCCTAATAATTGTTACTTGGATTATTTGGAAGACAATCCCTCTATTTTGGGTTTTCTTCCAAAATTATGAGCAACGGCTCTGCATGGTGGTGGCCTGGGCACTGTGTAATGGGTGACCAAAGTGCACACACAGAGCGGAGACACAACACCCAGAACGATTCCAAAAACCCAAGAGGGAAAGGAAATCCCAGGCAAGAAGGATGAAGACTTGCACTTTCTAAAAAGTCACATCATTCCCTTTGGAGAAATAAAGTATAAACTGAGGCCCGGGATCACTTGGCACCTAAAACATCACGACACCATGTACAACACAATATCCTGGAAGGAAAATCCATCTCACCTCGTTTTCCACAGCTAAGGTGACCTCTTTCCTTAACTCATCCCACGTCAGATCCATGTGCCTCTCAGTTCCTTGAGAAAAGATCTGCAAAGCAGCACAGGAAACTTGGATTTTAAGGCAAAATAGAAGTCTCACCAAGGGTTCAAGCAGCACTGAGTGAGGTAAAACAGGACAAGAGCATACGCCAGCACTTTGTGGGATGGAAGTGTTAAAAGAAAGGTCTGGATGCTAAATTTGGGATACATGGATGGATGGCAGTGCGCAGCCACCACACCTCAAGGGATTTAAAAGCCATGTGATGTGGCACTCAGGGACATGCGTTAGTGGTGGCCTTGGCAGTGCTGGAGGGAACGGTGGGATTCAACCATCTCAGAGAGCTTTTCCAACCTTAATAATTCCATGATTCCATGACATATCCTGACAAACAGCACCACAGGGCGCTGAGTCCCCATTCTCCTGGCTAAATCAGCAGGAATGAAAAACAAGCTCAGCAACTTGCTGTGCTATCCAAGGGGAAAAAAACCAATCATCTGGATTCCAGGTTCCGCCTCCGGCTGTGGGCACACAGCGGCTGCAGTACCAAGGATTCCCCATGAAAACATGCCTGGCAAGAGCTCCAAGGAATCCTGCTGCCTCACATCTAAAGAGCCAGGAAGAGGGTGAACAGAGAGCAACCCAAATTCCCTCTCAGCTACCTGCAAAGCCTTCTGGATAGCTGCATTAGTGAACCGGCCTGGCATGAAGAGATATTCCAGGTAGGTTTCCTGCAAAAAGAACATGACTTAAGGAAGCTCAAGGATAAGGACAACATTTAAGCTACTGTTTCTGGTTTTTCCTCCCATTGTCCACATCATCCCCTGGATCTGTGTTTCTATCCACACCCTGCTCCAACCTGGGATCAAAAAAGGCCTCCTGCACTCCAGACTTTGTTTATTCCCATTTTCTCTCCTGAGAGACCCCGTTATTTTTTGGTGCTGTTTTATGGCTGCCTCACCCTGGGGTCCTGATCCTGTCGGACTGTCACCTCCTCCTCAGGGAGTGGCTGCACAAACACCTGGTTCCACTGGCCTGCAACATTCCTGGAAGGAAACAAACCTCGAGTCAGCTTGGCATCCACCTGAACCAAACCTGTGGCTTTCATCAGCAATAACAGCCCTCTGGGTGTGGAAACAGGAGGTTTGCACAGTGACAAGGGACAGATTTTGGCAGGAGATGTTAACTGTGGCATTCCTAGCCATAAGCTGATGGAACAAGTTAGAATCTTTCATGTTAATCAACGTTCTCCCCATTCCACAAGCTCACAAGCAACTCTGAGACTGACCAGTAGCTTTTTCTCCCAAAATTTGCACACTCACAGCATTTTTCACCCACTGTTCAACTCCCCGGCTCTGCACCAACCCACCCTCCCAGCTTTATATTCAGGGATGATCCTTTCCTATCGCCATCTCCCCGAAACACGTCTTTTCCTGGAAGAGACCACCTGGTTGTTTTGAAGGAGCTGTGGGGAAGCACAACGCTCCCTCCGCAACGCTCAAACTCCACTTTCAGCAATCCTGCTGCCTGGATTTTTACATTTTCCATATTCCGGCAGCTTGAGTATAAACCTCTAAGTTGAGGAGCTCTGTCAGGGTTTTCCTGCAGTTACCCCAGTGACCAATGCCCAAAACTCACTGCTCGAAGTTGATGTATTTCACAACAGTTTGGTTCTCCTCGTTGTGCCACAGTGCCCAGATCTCGGCTGAGGTTAAGGCAAAGTCAACCAGAGTCTCCTAGGAAAGAGGGAGAGAGCCAATTTCCTTTCTTATCCCCAAATTAGAGTACAACAGAGAAAGGTGGGTACTGAACAACAGCAAAACGTTCCCCTGTGGAATTTAACAGGCTTTGGGAATTGTTCAGCCTGGAAAAGAGAAAGCTTTGGGGTGAACTAATTGCCCCTTCCAGTACCTGAAGGAAGCCTACAAGAAAGATGGAGAGGGACTTTGGACAAGGGCTTGGAGTGACGGAACAAGGGGGAATGGCTCTAAACTGAAAAAGAGGAGATTCAGATGGGATATTGGGAAGAAATTGTTCCCTGTGAGGGTGCTGAGGTTGCCCAGAGAAGCTGTGGCTGCCCCATCCCTGAAAGTGTCCAAGGCCAGGTTGGACAGGGCTTGGACCAACCTGGTCTAGTGGAAGGTGTCTCTGCCCACGGCAGGAGGTTCGAACAATATAAGCTTTAAGGGGTCTCTTCCAACCCAATCATTCCATGACTCTGATTTAAATCCCAAAGTCTAGGCCTCTCCCTCCTGGAGGCCAGGCCCCAGCTCTCACCTGCGAGGAGAAAAGTGAGGAGATGTGGTCAAGGCTGTAGCGGTTGCTCTCAGTGCTCACCAGCTGGAAGACACAAAACTACAAACACACCTCGTAAGTCATTTCCTGAAGGACTAAACCAACACATCTCAGGGAATCTCATCATTCCAGTCCCTCTCCATGCCTGATGCTAGTGGTAACAGAACCCAGAGGGCAAGAGAGGTGAGCTGAGCACACCACTGGACCCTCTGTACTGACATCCCGGCTTCACCCTTCTCCCCAAGGACACTCATACCTGCCTGGACCCAAAGGACTCCCAGCTCTTTCCAAACACTAAACCTGAAAAACTGTAAGGCCACCACACCTGGCACTGCTGGTGACCACAAGATGTGGGAAAAGAAGGAGACTAAGGTGAGAAAACCCCAATTCCTCAGCTGCAGGCCCAGCTCTGCATGTTCTTCCCAGAGCAGAGCACTCATGGGACAGCAGGACTCATATTACACACTCCTGTTCTGTGTGGGAATTCCCTGGAGAACAGGACAAGCTGTCCAACAGATGAGCCTGGTTTGTGCCGTCATTCCCCTCCTGCTAAATTTATCATTCTCCACAAAAAGTTCTCCCCAAGTTGCAGAAGCATCCACACACTCCCAGGAGCCCGGCGTAAACACACCATCAGCATTTCCATGCTTTTAGCTCCTTTCGGACCTTTCCTTTTCCCACGGCACATCCATGCTTTTGGAGCAGGAGGTAAACAAGTGAACTAGCCCTCATGGATCAGCTTAGTCACACAGGGAATTCCACTCCCAGGGCTCAGGCACACATATCCTGCAGTGCTATGAGGGGAAAAATGTTTATTTAGAAAGCACTGACCCGTCCAGAGGGTCACATGTGAAACTTTTCCCTATTTCTTGCCTTCCAAACCCAAGTCCTAGGGGGATGACTCCTCTTCCAGCAGCCTGAAGAACCTGTGGCTCCTTACCTGCCCTCGCTTGGGAGCGTGCATGTAGACTCCCAGGTAAAGGCCCAGGGACTGGGAGAAGGCCAGGCGCAGGCGGTGCCCGGTGCCGGCCGCCAGCCTCAGGTCCCTGCTGACCGGCATGAATTCCAGCAGGTCCGCCACCATCAGGCACATCTGATCCTGCAAACGACAAAAGTATTGGGAGAGTGTCTTAGGAAAGACTCAAGATTGAGAAACTGCTCGTCTTCCTCCTCTCTTTCCCCTTCCAGACAACATCTGCCCAGAGTTTTCCATGAAGGACGTAAATTGAGGCTCCATACATTTACCTGAAACACTCCTTGGCTTCTCCCAGCGCACCTGGGCCCCCTTCCCACCAATCCCACAGGCTGCCAGAGCCTAGGCACATAGGATAAAGCTTCCCCTCCCTCCAACGGCACATTCCAGTGCTACTGAGCCGTGAAAGCGCCGTGCTGCTCCATTAGCTCCGGCACTCAATATCTGGAGCAAGAGGCTTTTATTAACTTCTTGTTGACAAAGACACTTTCATTACTGCTGAAAGCAGGAGAAAATCCATTTGGGATGGCTCCTTGGGCCTCAAAGCACTCCTGCCTGCCTTCCCAAATGCTCCAGTAGGTCTGGAAATAACTCTTATCCCAGAGGCTGGGCAGGAAACCCCTCGCTTCCCAGATGCTGCTACAAACAAACACCACAACTGTTCTCACATACTGTCCCAAATCTCAGCGTGGAGAAGCCACAGCTACAATTTAATGGGAGACAGATCCATGCCAAGCACTCAGCCGTGATTCCTTGGGCTTCATTTTGCTCCCCCAAACCCAGGTTCTGCTCACCTTGTAGGACCACATCCGGAGCTTATGGTCCTGGCAGAGGGCGAAGAGGAAGGCGTCGTGATCCAGGCAGTGCACGGAGAGGCTGACAGGCACATCCGAGGGGCCGCCATCACCTCTGGAAAACCAGAGGTTACATCAACATCTTCAAAGAAAATTCCTCATCCCTGGAAGTGTCCAAATCCAGCCTGGACAGGACTTGGAGCAACCTGGTCTGGTGGAAGGTGTCCCTGCCCTAGGCAGGGGGTGGGACTGGATGAGCTTTAAAGCCCCTTGCAACTCAAATCATCCCAGGACTTCATGATTCTAAAATCAAGGCAGGTGCACAGATCCAAGGCACTGGGGTTCCACCACTGTGTTTAAATCCAAATACACCAGCGGGATGAGACCAGAAGAAGGGAATGTTTCAGCATCCACAGAGCAGAGGATCCCACCACACCAGTGACACCCAGTTCTTCACCTGCTTTGGTGGAGCTGAAACACATTCCCACTTCCCCATCCCCAGCCTGGTACTTGCAGAATGCAGGCAAAGGATCCAGAGGAAAAAAAGGATCCAAGCAGCCCCAAATATGGGCCTGAGCAGTCCCCATCATGGATCCGGCCAGCCTCTGACAAGGATCCAAGGAGCCACAAGCAAGGATCCTGACAGCCCCTGGGCAATACCCCTCCGATGGTCAAAGTCACTCAGGGCATCAAGGCACTCATTCCCACTTCCAAGGAAAAGGCCCTAGGATTTAGCTGTACGCTCTAAGCCACCCTAACGATCCCAACCCACCACAGAGCATCCGTGTGAACCCCACGTAACCGCTACTTGTCAGGAAGGCGCCTGGCTCCTCAGCACCGGGGCAGAGTAATCCCTAATCCACGCTGGCTGCAAGCCACATCCTGGGCAAATCCCGAGAGAACATATTCACAGACACACGGAATCAGCAGGACCCTGCTAATCCGGCATTCCACTCTCAACTTCCGTACTCTGATAGCTCCTGTGACCCCATTAACTTTTTTGGGTGGAGTATTTATAGGTGCCTGTGTAACTCGAGCTAAAAATTCCAGGTGAGGGGATCCAGAAGCCAAAATTAGCTCCGTTTATCCGTCTCCAGGCATTCACCTGATGGCAGTCGGCATCCAGCCCGTGAGGAAACGCTGAACCACTGAGCTCTGCTTCAACTCCACGACAGAAACACTTCCTTCAAAAACAAAAGGAAAATCAAAAAATGAAGATTAAACGAAATTCCAAGATGGGAGAGGGGTTGTAGTGTCCAATCCTTACCCGGAGCATCGGGAGGAGGCAGCTTAAGGACAAAGATCCCTCCTGAGGCAGAGGGAAGGGCAAAGAGAGCCTCCCCCTCGCTGCTCAGCCAGGCTGCGGAGGCCACGGAATTGGGAGCCAGCCCCGGCACGCTGGGAATCACGTAGTAATTGGAGGGATCCCTGATGTGGATTTTGCTGATATCCGTAAACACGGACTGCACTTGGCTCTCTGTTATCAGCTCCTGGGGGGAAACAGGAGAAAACAGCCTCAAGTTGTGCCAGGGGAGGTTTAGGATGGATATCAGGGAAAATTCCTTCACGGAAGGGGTTATCAGGCATTGGAACAGGCTCCAGTGGTGGAGTTCCCATCCCGTGTGGATGTGGCGCTTGGGGAACATGGGTGGCCTTGGCAATAGTGGGGAATTGGCTGGACTCCATGATCCCAGAGGATTCCATAACACAGCAAATCCTGAGCACACACATCTAAGGCACAGAAAAAAACCCCACCAGACACTGATGGAATGGCAACTGTCTCCTTGATAAAAAGGACTTTTCCAGTAAAAAATCTCTGGGATAACTCAGAGAAAACCGCCGGTGACAAATCCCAGGAAGAGCAGTTCTGCCACAGCACAGGGTCATCCCTTGGGAAAGCTCTCCAGAGCTCTAAAAGCAGGAGAGAAGCTCTCTGAGAGAGTAGATGATCCTGGCAAAAAGCAGGCATAAGATGAAAAGCCAGAGTAAATGGGGAGAATCACAGAATCCTGGAATGGTTTCAGCCAGAAGGGACCTTAAAAACCATCCAGTTCCAACCCACATCCGCGGAAAGATGGTAAATGTGATATAAACCCTGGCTAGAATCCATCTTCCACATAAAATATAGATACCAACCCAGACAAAATCAGCCTGCAGCCTTCTCAGCTGGGAAAAAAAAAAAGACAATCCAACCAGGAAGGCCTCTGGAAAAGCCAAGGCTCATTCCCAGCAGCAGCTCAACTCCAGTGTCACCCCAGTCCACATGACACAGGCAAGAGACCCAGCGAGTTCCTGAGCAAAACAGGGCTAAATTCCCCAAACCTCCTCTTTTCCCTCTTGTTCCCGATGTATCTTGGGTCACCCGCCCTCCCTGTGGTGACTGGGTCGCCCGCCCCGGCCCTCGGCGGCATTCCCGGCACTCACGCTGCGGTAGAGGCGGGCGGGGTGCGGGAGCAGCAGCCGGTGCACCGTCTGCGCCGTGAGCAGCAGCACCACCAGGTGACTCTGCACCTCGCACAGGTGGATCCCGCCCGGCAGGAACGGGCAGCCCTGGATCCGCAGCCGCACCGCGTTGTTCAGCAGGTTCACGTCCAGGGACTCCTCCACCAGCTCCACCGTGTCCCCCGACGTGCTCCTGCGGGAACAGAGGGGCAGACGTGAGGAGGAGGAGGGTCTGAGAGGGGAGAAAAGGATAGACGTGAGGATGAGGAGGATCTGAGGGACAGGAGGGTCTCAGAGGGGTGAGAAGGGAAGAGGTGTGGATGAGAAGAGTATGAGCGCGGCAAGGCGGACGGGGGCGTGC